>JAODAL010022751.1:0-64067 GCA_025379985.1 Phyllomedusa bahiana
GGGTCTTCCCTGGGGTCTGATTTTTTTTAGGGGTTCAGGGCCATAAAGCGCAGTATGGGGCTCTGCCTGTAACAGCCCTTACTTACCTCCCAACATTGCGGTTGAATTTTTGGTTTTTTCCCCCCCACAGAGTCTCGCGCACCTTTTTAAACATAAAGTGCATTTTAGGGGCAGTCCCCCCCCTTCCTTCCCCCCGGCAGAATCCGGGGAAGTAGGTTAGGGATGATTTTTGGCAAAACTTCAACCGAAAAACACCCCCTAAAGGAAAATTTTCGTTGGCTTTTTAATCTTCTATAAAACCACAAACTCCCAACATCCCCTGCCGGCCTGGGGGTCACCCCCCTCACCTTTTCATAAAAAGCTATTATAAAATATAAATTACACTCCCACATGCTTTACCACCGGCATCCGTGCAGGGTGGGAGTTGTAATTCTATAACAAGAGCACCTCCGCAGCTGGGAGGCCACCCCCCCTACCCCCCTGGGGCTGCCAACCTAACTTGGGCCTAATGCTCCCTCCCCTAGGGCCAATCACCTCCAAACCGGGGGCCTTTGTACCTACCTTTACCTGTATCACCTACCTGGGCCCTATGTACCACCACCGTAGTCACCACCTGGGGCCTATAAAACCTACTACCTACCTTTTTAGTCTATACCGGGGGCCCATGTACAAACCCACCTGGGGCCAATGAACCAAAACCTACCTTAGCCTACGATACCTCCCCAACTGGGGCCTATTAGCTACCTACCTTGCCGTCCCTACCTGGGGTCTATGTATTGCCTCCCTACCCCCTTGGTTCCAAACCAACCCTATATAAGGGGTTTCCAACAGGTAAAAAGATTTGGGGAGGGGTACAGGCCTTAGCTTAACGAATCTCCGGGGCAATTCCCCTTGTTCCCCCCCCCTCGGGAACTGAGCCTCAAAATATGGCCTGTACCCGCTCTGCCCCCCTTTTTTAAGTTTGAACAGAGATGGGGGGCATGAGGGAGGTGCTGGAAAAGGAGGATTTAAATATTTGTGCCCAAAAATCTCCGGGACGAGTGGTGGCCCCGTGAGGAAGCCGCAAAGGGCTGGACCGATGCAGAACAAAAAAAAAAGTAACGGCTCTCAGAGAGGCCACCGTATCAAAAGATGAAAACCTGCCCGTAATCATTTTTATTGTCTGCAAGCCTTTGGTACACTGGTGTTCCACTATTTTGGTCCCCGAAAAGGAGGAAACATACACCCCGAGAGCCTGTGTACATGGTGTCTCACTATAGGGCACTGTAGGAGGAAATAATCGCAGAGCCTGTGAACACGGGGTGTCTACCATTTTTGGCACTTATGGTGGTAATATCAGTCTTCAGAGCCTTTTAAACTGGTGTCTACCCTATAGGTCACTGTTTGGAGGTTTAAATACAGCCCCTGCAGAGCCTGTGTACACTGGTGTCACCACATATGGCCCACAAAGGAGGAAAAAAGTCTGCAGAGCCGGGTTTAAAAGTTCACCACTTTAAAAGGGCACGTATGGAGGAAATATACAGTCTGCAAGCCTGTGTAAACGGGGCATCACAAAAGGCCCCCGTATGGGGGGGAAATACAGCTGCAGACCCTGTGAAAACCGGTTCTACCACAAAATTCAGAAAAAGGGAATATACAGCGCAGCCTGTGTACATGGAACTCCCCAAAAAGGTCACGAGGTGGTAAAAACGTCTGTAAAGCCTGTGAAACACGGGTTTTTATACCACTAATTGGTCCACTGTATGGAGAAATATACAGTCTGCAACCCCTTTTTTTTACATTTTTTTTTTAAACCCACGGTGACTGTATGAGGTAAATGCGCCCGCAGAGCCTGTATACACTGGTTATTACCACTATATTTTCACGTATGGGGGTAAAAATCAGTCTGCAACCGTGTAAAAGATGTCAACCCACAAAAGGTAACGTAGGGAGGTAATTTTAAGGCAGACCCGTGTACACTGTTAACTACCACAAAATAGTCACTGTAGGGAGGTAAAAAAACATCTGCAGACCCCTGTGTACCTGGTAACTCCCCACAAATGGTCACTGTAGGGTGGAAATTATACGTCTCAGGCCTGTGTACATGGAAACCTCCCACTTTCCACTGTATGGTGGTAATAACATCTGCAAGCCCTTTTGTACACTGTTTCTACCACTAAAAGGTCACTATATGGTGGTAATATACAGTCTGCAGAGCCTGTTACACGGGGTGTCTAACACTAATGGTCATGAAAGGGAGGTAAATATACAGTCTGCAGGCCCCTTGGGGGGCCTGGTTTCTCCCACATATGGTCACTGTAGGGGTAATATACATCTGCAGACCCCCTTTGTACATGCTGCCCCTACCACAAGGGTCACTGTAAAAAGGAATATACATCTGCAGAGCCCTGTGTACACTGGTAACTCCCCACTAAAAGGTCACTGAAATGGTGGTAAAAAACAGCCCAGAGCCTTTACACTGTGTCTACCACAATAGGTGACTGTGGAGGTAATATACAGCCCCTGCAAAGCCTGTTAAAAGGTAAACCCACTTTTTGGTCACTGTATAAAGGTTTTTATCAGCCCCCGCAGACGTGTACACTGGTAACTGCCACAAAATAGGTCACTGGGGGTTGTAAAATACTTCTTAAGCCTGTGACACTGGTTACTCCCACTAATGGCACTGAAAATGGAGAATAACAGTCCCCCCGAACCCCTGTGACACTTGGGGGTCTACCACTATAGGGGTCACTGATGGAGAAAAATGCATTGCAGAGCCTTATAACTGGTTATTACCACTATATGGTACTGTATGGGGGTAATATACAGTCTGCAGAGCCGGGGGTTTACCTGAGGGTCTACCACAAAAAGGTCACTGAGGGGGAAAATATTAGTCTGCAGACCCTTGTAACTTTAACTACCACAAAATCACTGTATGGAATTAAATACAGTCTGAAAACCCTGTGTACATGGAAAACTACCACTAAGGTCACTGTATGGTGGTAATATCAGCTGCAGAGCCTGGTACACTTGTGTCTCCACTTACTTTTCACTGTATGGGGGTAATATACAGCCGCAGACCCCTGTTACACTGAACACCACTATATGGTCACGTTTTTGGGTGGTAAAAACAGTCTGCAGACCTTTTTTACACTGGTGTCTACCACTATAGGGGCACAGTATGGAGGAATATACATTCGCAGAGCCTTTGTACACTGTACTACCACTCTATGGTCACTGTAATGGGGGAAAATTATACATTGCAGAGCCTTTGTGTACATGATATCTACCATACGGTCACTGAAAGGGGGAAAATATACAGTCTGCAAGCCTGTTCAGGGTACCTACCACTATTTGGTCACTGTATGGAGGTAATATACAGTCTACAACCCCCCGTGTACACTGGTGTTACACATATGGTCACGTAAATGGTGGAAATTTATACAGTCGCAGACTGTGTAAACACTGGTACCACCACTAATGGTCACGTATGGAGGTAATTACAGTCGCAGAGCCTTTTACACGGGGTTTTAACCACTATATGGACGGAAAATTGGGAAAAATACGCGAAACCCCCTTGACACTGGTGTCTACCCTATAGGGTCACGAAAATGGAGGAATTTAAAAACTCGAGACCCCTGTTACACTGGTTTTCTACCACTATATCACTGTATGGCGGTAATAACAGTTGAAGCCTGTGTACACGGGGTTACCATATAGGGTCACTAAAATGGGGGTTTATTCGCGCGGGCCCCTGTGTACAGGGAAAACCTCCATTTTAAAGGTCACGTTTTGGTGGTAAAAAACACTCAGAGCCTGTTTTACACTGGGCCCTCCACAATATGGTCACTTAGGGGAGGTAAAATACATCTGCAAGCCCTTGTCATGATATCTACCATAAAATGGTCACTGTAGGTGGTAATTTACAGTTGCGAGCCTGTGTACACTGAATTCCCAAATAAGGCAGAAATGGAGGAAAAATATACATTGCAAGCCTGTGTACCGGTACCTACCACTTTAGGGTCCACTTTTAGGAAAGGAAAATATAAGACAGACCCCTTGAACACGGGTCCCCCCACTATAGGTCACTTAGGTGGTAATAAACAGTCTGCAGAGCCTTGTACCTGGTCCTACCCAAAAAAAAATTCACTTAAAGGGGGGGAAAATATACAGCTGCAGACCCTTGAAAAGGGTCACCACTAATTCACGTAGTGTAATATAAGTCGCAGACCGGTACACTGGTGTCACCCCCCAAATTTTGTACTGTAGGAGGTAATATACAGTCTGCAGAGCCGGACACTGGGTTCCACTATTGGTCTGTATGGGGTAATATACAGTCTGCAACCTGTGTACACTGGTGTCTACCATTTTGGTCACTGTATGGTGGAAAACTATTGGTCTTTGTGTATGACAGTAATATGAGGGGTATTTTTCAGTCACTTTGTGGCGTGTTCTTGGGGTTATAACCCGGTCCATATGAAATAGCGTAATTGGTAACATTGGTTGGGGGACGTGGATTTTTTTTGGTACAGTATGATGGGGTATGATGGTTAGGTGATCGTTTGTTTAAATCTACAAACGATGAATGAGGTTGATAAAATGCTTTGGGTCGGGGGCGGGGGGGAGGACCTATCCAAAAGTTTGCTACGGGGGCCAAATTCCTTTATCCCCCATGCATATAAAACAGGGCGCAAGGCCAAGATTTTTTTTCCTTCCAATTAAAATAATTGCCGTTAATTAGTGCATAGATTATCTTCCTGTTCATCTTAAATGGATTTTCCAGTTTTATGCAATTGAACCTTAATTATAAGTTAATTAAAAGTTTTGCAATATTCTAATACTTTTTGCTTCTCACCATTTCTAAGACCTCTGCTTGCTGTCATTGAAAGGGAATTTCATTTTTATCCAGGGCAAAAACCCCGACATTTATTTCCTCTCACACTAGGGGTTTTATAGGCTAAGACTAGAAGGGGAGCTTTTGGTACTATGTGCTATGTTGCGTGGGAGGGCACGGACTGTGCCCCCCAGACCCTCAGTAGACACTCCTGTCATTCAGTCCAAGGTATAATCCAGTTTGGGAAAAAATTTCAGATAACATGACATTAGATAGTTGATAATAGATAGAAGATAGATAGATAGATAGATGATATGAGATTTGATAATGGATAATTTGATAGATAGATATCGGATAGTTTGATAGATAATAGATAGATATGAATAGATATATAATAGATAGATGGGGTGATAGATGGATAAATAGATGATAAAAGAATGAAATTTGATAGAAAAGAGATAAAAAAAAAAGAAGATAGATAAATAAAGGGGTAGATAGAAAGATATGAGATGTGATAATGATGATAATAGAAGATAGGATGATAGAACGATATGAGATAATAAATAGATAATAATAAAATAGGATAGATAGATAGATAATAGATAGATAGATATGAGTGGAAGTAATAGATAAGATAGTAGATAGATAGAAAGGAGATAGAAATAGATAGATAGATAAATTAGAAGATAGATAATAGAAGATAGTAGAAATTTTTGGGAAAAAAGATAATAGAAAAAGGAGATAATTTTAAAAGATATTGATAGTATAAATAGATAAAATAGATAGAAAATTTGAAGAGATAGATGATAGATAGATGTGTTTTCAAACGTCTTCCCCCCTTTTAACTGTTCCTCATTTTTTTAAACATTAAAGCCACAAACTTCAATTATTTTTATTGATTTTTTATGGGATGGAGCAAACTTAGGGCCACATTATGAAAAAAATGTCTAGGTCTAAAAATTTACTTTGGGTCGCTCTGATTGTTTGCTAGGGCTCTGATTAGTTGCTATGGGGTTTTATTGGTCGCTAGGGCTCTGATTGGTTGCTAAAGGGCTTGATTTGGGCACTATGGCTTGATTTGGGTTTCTATAGCTTGATTGGTTGCTATGGGCTCTGATTGTTTTTTTGGGCCTGATTAGTTGTATGGGCCGATTGGTCACTATGGGCTCTGATTGGTTTCTTTGACTCTGATTTTGGGTTTCTATGGGGGTCTGATTTGGTTTTTATGGGCTTGATTGGGGTTTCTAGGAGCTCTGTTGGTTTGCATGACTCTGATTGGTTTTCTATGGGCTTGATTGGTTTCTAGGGCAGCAAAGTGAATTTTAGACCAGACAGTTTTTTTATACCTATTGGCCCAAAGTAACAAATAAAGTGTGAAGTTTGGGGAAAAAAAATAACCAATTTTTGCTTTTTTTTTTTGGGCCCCCTTTAAAAAAAAGAATAGTTTTCAGCGTTCCCTTTTGTGTTCAGGGCCCCCCCGTAAATCTTATCCCCCCAAAAAAATACCCCCGTTTTGACCCCCATTTTAAACCCCAAATTCCAAAATTTGTTTTGTAAAAAAATCCCCCTATATGTGGGGTTTAATTTCAGTATAACACAATGTTTTTTTTTTTTTTTGGGGTTTAAATTTTCCAAAAAGCCCTTTTTGTTTTGCAAACAGCAAAAATGAAAAAAACCCCCGGGAAAACAAACCCGACAACCCAAAGGGGTAAAGTTTTGGGGGGGGCCAAAAATGGGGAAAAGCGGGTTTGTTTAAAAAAAAAAAATAATAATGGCCCCAAACTCTGAATTCACAAGGGGGCACTGATCAATCCATCCCTCCCCTAAAAAGGAAAGGTTTTGGAAAAAAAAAACTGGAAAAAACCCAAACCCCAAAACATGGCCCGTCCCACCGAAATGACCCCCAAAACTAGGAGAGCACTAATTTTTTAAAGAAACAAACCAAAATTCCCCGGGGGTCCCCCCTGGGGGGAGGCTTGCAAAAGACCAGGGCTCAGGTGGAAAAATCTAACCCGGACCAAAATTTTTGGGCATGTTCCCCACAAAAATTTGGGGTTTTATGCAAGAGGGGGCCCAAAAAGAAAGCCCCCTTTTTGTAAAAACCATAAAAGGTTTCCGGGGTGCAAAAAAGCTCTTTCAAGGGGGGCAAAAAAGCGCAGGTTGGAAGGGGTCCCGCTCCCCAGGAGACCCCCAAAAACCAAACGCCCAATTGTGTATCCCCCCCGGACTCGCCATCCCCCCCCCCGGGGAAGGGCTGGTTGGGGGGGAGAGCAAGTTGGGGGGGGGGCTTCCCCGAAAAGAAATGGGAAAATTTTCCCCAGAAACCCCTTTATAGGAAGATGGGAAAGGAGCTAAAATACAAGGGGCAAAAACCCGGAGGAAAACCCCATGAGAGGGTACCAAAAAAACCTGGGACCCGGGGCAGGGGCCAAAAGGGCCCCCTAAACCTACAGAAAAGCTACAATTTGGAAAGGGGGGCCCCATTTACAGCAAAATTCCCAAGGGGTTTTAAAAATTGGGCCCCCTCCCCCAACCCCAACCCCAAGACCCCCCTTGGAAAACTGGGGCCCGGACTTTTGGGCCCCTTGGGGTATTAAAAACGGGTTTCCCCCGGGCTATTGGTTTTTTCCCGGATCACCGGAGCCCCCCCCCTCTTTTTTGGCCCCTTCCCCCCGGGGGCCCCCCTTCAGATTCGGTTTTTTTTCCAGTTAAAAAGCCCTTTTTTTGGTTTTAAAAATTTCCCCCCCTTTTAAACCCTTTATCCTTCCCCCCCTGGGGGGACCTTTCTTTCCCCCATGCATTGGCCGCCCCTCATGTGATGGCACCGTCTGCGCCAGATGTGGACCGAACCCGGCGTGACACAGCGCTGCGCCCACATTCTGCTGTCACAAGGACTTTTCCTAAAGATAACGACCAATAACCTAAAACATGAGGAAGTGGTGAGGGGTGCGGCTATTTATAACCTGTGGCTCATCACACACTTATATCATAAGGAGCGATTTATAGAACAGAGAAGGAAATGTCCGTCCGTTACACATCAGCCACCGACGGGAAAGACACGATGGAGTCCGTGTATGGGGGAACATGGAGGCTATGGAAGAAAAATGGGCTGTTATTGGCTACAGAGCGGGAGACTGGATAGGTGGACGGACATGAGATGCTACTCACAAGAAGTTTGGGACATTTGGCTTTTGGTTGGAATTTCAGGATGAACAAAAAATTTCTTCAATTTTTTTTACATGCAGTAAATGCCCCGTCTCTCCCCTGTAGAGGCAGTAAATGCCCCATCTCTCCCCTGTAGAGAAGTATAGCCCCGTCACTCTCCTGAGATGCTAGTAAATGCCCCGTCTCTCCCTTATGAGCATAAAACCCCGTCTCTCTCCTGTAGATGCAGTAAATGCCCGTCTCTCCCCCTGTTAAGAGGCAGTAAATGCCCCCGTCCTCTCTCCCTGTAGAGGCAGTAAATCCCCGTCTCACCCCTGTAAGGCAGTAAATGCCCGTCTCTCCCTGTAGGAGGCAGTAAATGCCCTCTCGCATCTCCCTGTAAGAGGCAGGTAAATGCCCGGTTCTCTCCCTGTAGAGGCAGTAAATGCCCCATCTCTCCCCTATAGAGAGCAGTTAAATGCCCGTTCCCCTGTAGATGCAGTAAATGCCCCTCTCTCCACTGTAGATGCAGTAAATCCGCCGTCAACACCCCTGTAGAGGCAGTAAATGCCCCGCCTGTCCCCTGTAGAGGCAGTAAATGCCCCCGTCTCTCCCAGTAGAGCAGTAGAATGCCCCATCTCTCCCCTGTTAGGCAGTAAATGCCCCGTCTCCTCCCTGTAGAGGCAGATAATGCCCCGTCACTCCCCTGTATAAGCAGTAAATGCCCCGTCCCTCCCTGTAGAGGCAGTAAATGCCCCGTCTCTCCCCTATATATTCAGTAAATGCCCCTCTCGTACCCCTGAGAATGCAGGAAATGCCCCCGACCTCTCCTCCGGTAGAGGGCAGTAAATCCCCGCCCTCCCCTGTAGATGTCAGTAAATGCCCCGTCTCTCCCCTTGTAATTCAAGTAAATGCACCTCTCCTCCCCTGTAAGGCAGTAATGCCCGTCCTCTCCCCTTACGATGCCGTAAAATGCCCCATCTCTCCCATGTAGATGCAGTAAATGCCCCGTCTCACCCCTGTAGAGGCAGTAAATGCCCCATCTCTCCCCTGTTAGAGCAATAAATGCCCCGTCTCTCCCTGTAGAGGCAGTAAATGCCCCTTCTCTCCCCTTTAGATGCAGTAAATGCCCATCACTCCCCCGATAGAGGCAGTAAATTGCCCGTGTCTCCCCCTTAGAGGCAGTAAATGCCCCGTCTCTCCCCTGTAGAGGCAGTAAAAGCTCCATCCCTCCCTGTAGAGGCAGTAAATGCCCCGTCTCACCCTGTAGATGTGCAGTAAATGCGCCCATCTCTCCCCTGTATAGGCATAAATGCCCATCCTCCCTGTAGAGGCAGTAACAAATCGCCCTCACTCCCCTGTAGAGGCAGTAAATGCCCCGTCCTCCCCTATAGAGGCAGTAAATGCCCCGTCTCTCCCCTGTAGATGCAGTAAATGCCCATCTCTCCCCCTGTAGACTGCAGTAAATGCCCCGTCTCTCCCCTGTAGAAGGCAGTAACATCCCCGACTCTCCCGTAAGAGGCAGTAAATGCCCCATCACTCCTTCAGGTGAGAGGCAGTTAAATATCCCCATCTCTCCCCTGTAGATGAGTAAATGCCCCATCTCACCCTGTACGCAGTAAATGCCCGTCTCTCCCCTGTATAGGCAGTAAATGCCCTTTTTTCCGTATCTTTTTTATTTGATGTTCCCCCCCCCCCCTTTGGGCGCCTTCCCCCCCCCCAATTCCCCTCAATCGTCTCACCCCTAGTAGGAGGCAGTAAATGCACCGTCTCTCCCCAGTAAAGGCAGTAAATCCCCCGTTCCACCCTATAGATTTGCAGTAAATGCCCCGTCTCTCCCCTGTAGTGCACGGAAAATGCCCCGTCGTCACCCCTGTAAGAGGCAGTAAATGCCCCTTCCTCCCCTGTAGATGCAGTAAATGCCCGTCTCTCCCCTGTAGATGCAGTAAAAAATTGCCCCCCCCCCCCCCAGTCTCTCCATGTAGCGAGGCAGTCACAACTGCCCCGTCTCTCCTTGTAAATTGCATAAATGCCCCATCTCGACCCACACAAGAGATGCAGGTAAACTGCACACCCGTCTACACCACCTGTACGAAGGCACGTAAAATGCCCCATCACTCCCCTGTAGAGCCGTACAAATTCCCCATCTCTCCCCTGTAGATGCAGTAAAATTACCCCGTCTCTCCCCTGACAGATGCATAGCGCAGCCCCTCACAACACGACCCCCGTAGAGAGTCAGTAAAGACCACGTCCAGCTCCCACAGTAAGGCATTACACAATCCCCGTCTCGTCCCGTAAAGGCCAGTAAAATCCCCACTCTCACCCATGGTAGAGGCAGTAAATCCGCGTCTCTCACACCTTGTCAAGATGCAGTAATAGCCCATCTCTCCCTGTAGACAGGCAGATAAATGCACCGTCTTCTCCCCCTGTAGAAGCAGGAACAATGCCCCGTCTCTCCCCTGGTAAGGCGTAATGCCCCATCTCTCCCCTAGTTAGAATGCAGTAAATGCCCACCTCTGCCCTTGTAAGAAGACAGTAAATGTCCCATCACTCTCCCCTTTAGACAGCAGAAACCCCGTCTCTTACACTGTAGAGGCAGTATATGCCACCGTCTCTCCCCTTAGAATTCAGAGAGGCGAATGCCTCTCTCTCCACCCTGTAAGATGCATGTAAATGCCCCGTCTCTCCCCTGTAGAAAGCGCAGTAAATGCCATCATCTCTCCTCTGAGATGCAAGTAAATCCCCATCTCTCCCCTGTAGATGCAGTATAAATGCCCCATCTCTCCCCTTGTATATCAGTAATTGCCCTATCTCTCCCTGTAGATGCATAAATGCCCCCGTCTCTCCCTGTAGACTGCAGTCAAATGCCCGCGTCCTCACCCTGTAGAGGCAGATAAACGACCCCGTCTCTCCCCTGTCAGAGGCAGTACATGCCCTCTCTCCCCTGTAAGGAGGCAGTAACACCTGCCTGCCGTCTCTCACGCCTAGTCAGAGGCAGTAAATGCCCGTCTCTCCCCCTGTAGAGAGCAGTAAATGCCCCATCTCCACCCTGTAGATGCAGTAAAACATGCCCCTCTCTCCCTGTAGATGCCGTAGAATGCCCATCTCACCCCTGTAATGCAGTAAATGCCCCGTCTCATCCATGTAGATGCAGATAAATGCCCTCTCCTCCCCTCGTAAAGGCAGTAAACACCCCACTCTCTCACCTGTAGAGGCAGTAAATGCCCCTATCTCCCCTGTAGACAGCAGTAAATGCCCTCCTCCCCTGTAGAGGCAGTAAGAAAGACCCCATCTCTCACCTGTGAGCAGGAGATACATGCCCCGTCTGTCCCCAGGTATCTGCCAGAAAATGCCCCATCTCACTCCCTGTAGACATGCAGTAAACATGCCCATCTCTCACATGAAGAGGCAGTAAATGCCACCCCGTCTCTCCCCGTAATGCAGTAAATGCCCCGTGCTCTCCCCTGTAGAGGCAGTAAAAAGCCCCATATCCTCCCAGAAGATGCAGTAAATGCCCCATCTCACCCCTGTATAGGCATAATTGCCCCGTCTCTCCCCAGAAGATGCAGTAAAAAAAAAAAAAAAATTTGGCCCCCCCGTCCTCACCCCCCTGTGTAGAGGCAGTAAATCCCCATCTCCTCCGAGATGCAGTAACTGCCCCACTCTCACCCTGTAGAGGCAGTAAATGCCCATCTCTCCCCCTGTAGAGGCAGTAAGATGCCCCAACTCACCCGTGTAGATGCAGTAGAATGCCCCGTCTCTCCCCTGTAGAGATAGTCAGTAAATGCCCCTATCTCCCCCTGTAGCATGCAGTAAATGCCCCGTCACTCCCCCTGTACGAAAAATTCAGTAAATGCCATCTCTCCCCTGATAAGAGGCAGTAAATGCCCCTCTCTCCCTGTAGATGCAGTAAATTCCCGTCTCTCCTCCTGTATAGCAGTAAATTGCCCCGTCTCTCCCCTGAGATGCATAATGTAAAAAAATAATTTAGGTAAATGCCGTCTCTCCCCTGTAAGGCAGTAAATGCCCCGTCTCTCCCCTGTATAGGCAGTAACTGCCCCGTTCTCTCCTCTGTAATAAGCATAAATGCCCCGTCTCTCCCCTGTAGAGGCAGTAAAATGCCCGTCCTCTCCTTCTGGTAGATGCCAGTAAATGCCCGTCTCTCCCCTGTAGAGGCGTAAATGCCCCCATCTCTCCACCGTAAGCAGTAAATGCCCCCTCCCTCCCTGTAGATGCAGTAAATGCCCCCTCTCCCCTGTAGAGGCAGTAAATGCCCCTCTCTCCTCTTGTAAATGCAGTAAATGCCCCGTCACTCCTCTGTATAAGCAGAAAAAATGCCCGTCTCTCCGTAGAGGCAGTAAATGCCCCGTCTCTCCCTGTAAGGCAGTAAATTCCCTCCGTCTCACCCCTAGTAGAGGCTGAAAATGCCGCCATCTCACCCCTGTAGAGGCAGTAAAATTGCTCCCGTCTCTCACCCCTGTAGATGCAGTTAATGCCCCATCTCACCCCTGTAGAGACAGTAAATGCCCCATCTCTCCCCTGTAGAGGCAGTAAATGCCCGTCTCTCCCCTGTAGATGCAGAAAATGCCCCTCTCTCACTATCTTACCCCTGTAGAATGCAATAAATGCCCATCTCTCCCAAAAATGGCCCCATGTAGAGGCAGTAAATGCCCCGTCTCACCCCTGTAGATGCAGTAAAAGCCCCATCTCTCCACTGTAGAGGCAAGTATATGCCCTGTCCTCTCCCCTGTCGATGCAGTAAATGCCCATCTCTCTCCCTGATTTTTTGAAAAGAAAAAAGAGGCAGTAAATGCCCCATCTCCCCTGTAGAGGCAGTAAATGCACCGTCCTCTCACCTGTAAGATGCAGAAAATCCCCGTCTCTCCCCTATAGATCATTAAATGCCCCGTCTCTCCCCTATAGGATGCAGTAATGCCGCCGTCTCTCCCCTGTAATATGCAGTAAAAATGCTCCGCTCTCCTCCTGTAGATGCAGTAAATGCCCCGACTCTCCTCTGGAGAGCTTAAATGCCCACGTCTCCTCCTCTGTAGATCAGTAAATGCCCGTCTCTCCCCCTGTAGATGCAGTAAATTGCCCCGTCACTCCCCTTAATCAGTAAATAGCCCCCGCTCTCCCCTGTAATGAGGCAGTAAATGCCCCATCTCTCCCCTGTAGAGGCAGTAAATGCCCCATCTCTCCACTGTAAGGCGTAAATGCCCGTCCTCTCCCTCTAGATGCCAGTAAATGCCCCATCTCTCCCCTGTAGAGGCAGTAAATGCCCCGTCTCTCCCCGTGTAGAGGCAGTAAATGACCCCGTCTCTCCTCTGTAGAAGCAGTAATGCCCGTCTCTCCCTGTAGAAAGCAGTAAATTGCCCCATCTCTCCCCAGTAGAGGCATTAAATTCCCCATCTCTCCATGTAGGAGGCAGTAAATGCCCCCGTCTCTCTCCTGTAGATGCAGTAAATGCCCCGTCCTCCCTGTAGAGGCAGTAAATCCCGTCGCACCTCCCCTATATATCAGTAAATCCCCTCTCTCCCCTGTAGGCAACAGAGTAATGCCCCGTCACTCCTCTGTAGATGCAGTAATGCCCCGTCTCTCCCTTGTAGATGCAGTAAATGCCCCTCTCTCCTCTGTAGAAATGCAGTAAATGCCCGTACTCTCCCCTGTAGAGGCAGTAAAAGCCGTCTCTCCCCTGTAGATGCAGTAAAATGCCCCCATCTCTCCCCTGTAGCAGCAGTAAATGGCCCCTCTCCCCCGTAGAGGCAGTAAATGCCCCATCTCTCCCCCTTTAGAGGCAGTAAATGCCCCATCACTCCACTGTAGATGCATATAATACCCCGTCTCACCCCTGTAGAGTGCAGTAAATGCCGTTCCTCTCCCCTGTAGAGCAAGAAAATGCCCCGTCCTCCCCTGTAGAGGCAGAAATCCCGTCTCTCCCCTGATAGAGTCAGTAAATGCCGCTCTCTCCCTGTAGATGCGGTAATGCCCCGTTCTCCCTGTATATGCAGTAAATGACCCCATCTCTTCCCAGTAGAGGCGATAAATGCCCCGTCCTCCCCTTTAGAGGCAGTAAATGACCCATCTCTCCAGTAATGCAGTAAATCCCTATCAACCCCTGTAATGCAGTAAAATGCCCCATCTCCCCCCTGTATAGGTCAGTAAAATGCCCCGTCCTCTCCCATGAGTAATGCAGTAATGCCCCATCTCTCCATGTAGCAATGCAGTAAAAGCCCGTTCTGCTCCCCTGTAGATGCAGTAAATGCCCGTCTCTCCCCTGTAGAGGCAGTAAAATCCCCGTCTCTTCCCTGTAGAGGCTAGTAAATGCCCCTGTCACTCCCCTGTGATGATGCAGTAAATGCCCCTTCTCTCCCCTGTAGATCCATAAATGCCCCGCTCCTCCCTGTAGAGGCAGTAAATGCCCCGTCACTCCCCTGTAGATGCAGTAAATGCCCCGTGCTCTCCCCAGATGCAGTAAATGTGCCATCTCTCCCCCTGTAGATCAGTACATTGCCCCGTCTTCTCACCTGTAGAGCAGTAAAATGCCGCTGTCTCACACCTTTAAAGGGCATTTAAATGCCCCATCTCTCCCCTTTCTAGGCAGTAAATGCCCCCATCTCTCCCTGTAGAGGCAGTAAATGTTCCCATCTCTCCCCTGTAGATACAGTAAATTCCCCATCTTCTCCTCCCTTTAGAGTGCATAAAATTGCCCCGTCTCTCCCCTGTAGAGGCAGTAAAATGCCCTCTCGTCCGCCTTTGGGGAGGCAGTAAATGCCCCATCTCTCACTTTAGTTGCAGTAAATGCCCCACTCCTCCCCCTTAGAGGCAGTAAATGCCCTTACTCCCCTTTATATGCAGTAAATGCCCCGTCTCTCCCCTGTGATGCAGTATAATAATGCCCCTATCTGCTGCCGCTTTAGGACGCAGTAAAATGCCCCCTCTCTCCCCTGTATGCAGTAAATGCCCAATCTCTTGCCCTTTAGCAGCAGTAAATGCCCCATTCTCCTCCCCTGGGGGGGTTAATGCAGTAAATGCCCCCGTCCCTCCCCATGTAGAGGCCAGTAAATAGCCCTTATCTCACCTGTAGAGGCAGTAAATGCCCCGTCTCTCCCCCATTGAGAGGCAGTACATTTGCCCCGTCTCTCCCCCTTTATAGGCAGTAAATGCCCCATCTCTCCCCATTAGAGGCAGTAAATTCCCCGTCTCTCCCCTGATAAGAAGCAAGTTAAATTCCCCCTTCTCTCCCCTTTAGTAGGCAGTAAATGCCCATCTCTTTCTCTCCTTTTAAGGATGCAGTAAAATTGCCCCGTCTCTCCCCCCTTTTAGATGCAGTAAATTCCTCCGTCACCTCTCCCCTTAAGAGGCAGTAAATGCCCCATCTCTCCCTTTTAGATGCAGTAAAATGCCCTGTCTCTCCCGTAGAGGCGTAAATGCCCCCTTTTCTCCCCTTTAGAGGGATAAAAATTTCCCCGTTTTCCCCCCCTTTTGAGGGAGTAAATGGCCCCCTCCTCCCTTTTAGATGCCCGGAAATCACCCGTCCTCCCTTTTTTTGATGCGTTAAATGCCCCCTCTCTCCCCTTTAGAGGCAGTTTAAAATTCCCCGTCTCTCCCCCTTTAGAGGCAGTAAATTTCCCCCTCTCTTTCCCCTTTTTGATGCAGTTTAAAAGCCCTTTTCTTTTCCCTTTTAGAGGGAGTAAATTTCCCCCTCTCTCCCCTTTTGAGGGGGGAGTAAATGCCCCCTCTCTTCCCCCCCTTTAAAAGGCAAATAAATTCCCCCCTCTCTCCCCCTTTTGAGGCAAATTGCCCCATTCTTTTCCCCTTTTTGATCAGTAAAAAGCCCCCGGCTTTTCCCCCTTTAGGGCAGTAAATGCCCCGTCTCTCCCCTGTAACGGGAGAAAATTTTCCCCCGTCCTTCCCCCTGTAGAGGGAGTAAAAATGCCCCCTCTCTCCCCGTAAATGCAGTAAATGCCCCCTTTTCTCCCCCTTTAGATGCAGTAAATGGGCCCCCTCTCAAAGTGATGCATTAAATTTTACCATCTCCCTCCCCCTTAGGGGGGCATCCCCCCCGGCGGGGGACAAATACCCGGGCCCGGGGTTTTTTTTATTTTTACGGGCCCGGGGGCCCCACTGGGGAAAGGGGGGGGGTTTTCCCTAGAGCACAATTGTGCCTTTTTTTTCGGGGCCCTTTTTTTTAGCGGGTCTGAAAAAAAAAAACAAACCGGGGTGAAAAACCGGGGCCAAAAACCGGGGCCCGTGGGGGCATGGCCTTAGAAGCAGTAAATGCCCCTCTCCCCCCCCTTTAGATGCCGGGGTGGTCACCTCACATGTTTAAAAATAGAGGGAGATTTTGCACAACCCCTTGGGGCTATCACAGGAAAGGTCACTAAACCCCAAGGGTCATGGATAGAAAAACGATCTGCCCCCAAAAGTGGTTATCAGCAGGGTGGTAAATAAAACAATCATTTGGTTTTAGGACGATCTGCCCACGTGGTTTATCAGCAGGAAAGGTCATAGGCACAGATCATGGACAGAGGACAATCTGCCACACGTGGTCTATCAGCAGGATGGTGACCCCACATATAACAGATATAGGACGATCTGCCACACGTGGTCTATCAGCAGGATGGACACTACCACAGATCATGGATAGAGGACGATCTGCCACACGTGGTCTATCAGCAGGATGGTGACCTCCACATATAACAGATATAGGACGATCTGCCACACGTGGTCTATCAGCAGCATGGTGACCTCCACATGTCACAGATAGAGGAGGATCTGCCACATGAGGTCTATCAGCAGGATGGTCACCTCCACATATAACAGATATAGGAGGATCTGCCACATGAGGTCTATCAGCAGGATGGTCACTACCACAGATCATGGATAGAGGACGATCTGCCACATGTGGTCTATCAGCAGCATGGTGACCTTCACATGTCACAGATAGAGGAGGATCTGCCACATGAGGTCTATCAGCAGGATGGTCACCTCCACATATAACAGATATAGGAGGATCTGCCACATGAGGTCTATCAGCAGGATGGTGACCTCCACATTTCACAAATAGAGGAGGATCTGCCGACACGTGGTCTATCAGCAGTATGGAACTAACCACAGATCATGGATAGAGGACGATCTGCCACACGTGGTCTATCAGCCGCATGGTGACCTCCACATGTCACAGTTAGAGGAGATCTGCCAAATGAGTATATCAGCAGGATGGGTCACCTCCACATATGACAGATATAGGAGGATTGACAAGAGGTCTATCAGCAGGGTGACCACTAACACAGGATCATGGAATAGAGGCGACGATATGCCACAAGTGTCTATCAAGCAGCATGGTGACCTTCACATGTCACAGATAGAGGAGATCTGCACATGTGGTCTTTCAGCAGGATGGTCACCCCACATTAAACAGATATAGGAGGATCTGCACTTGAGGTCATATCAGCAGGTTTGCGTCACTACAACTATGTCACAGATAGAGGAGGATCTGCCACACGTGGTCTATCAGCCAGGGATGGTGGAACTCACATGTCACAGATTAGAGGAGGATTCTGCCACACTTTGTCTATCATGCAGGATCGTCCCTCCACATGTCACAGAGGAGGAAGATTTGCCACACTGTGTTGGTCTATCAGCCGCTGGTGACCTCCACATGTCACTGATAGAGGAGGATCTTGCACACGTGGTTTTCAGCGCATGGTGACCTCCACATTGCACCGATACAGGAGGATCTGCCACTCGTGGTCTATCAGCCAGGATCGTTCACCTCCTCATCTAACAGATATTGGAGGATCTTCCACATGAGGTCTATCAGACGAGGATGGTCACTACCACTAGATCATGGATAGAGGGCGGGACGATCTGCCACACCGTGGTCTATCGCCGCTTGGTGACCTCACACCATGTCAAAGATAGAGGAGAATCTGCCACACGTGCGTCTATAAGCAGGATCGTCACCTCCACATATAACAGATATAGGAGGATATCGCCACATGGGTCTATCTAGCCAGGATGGTTGCCTCCACATGTCACAGATTAGAGGAGGATCTGCCAACACGTGGTCTATCAGCTGGTTGGTCACCTCCATATATCACAGATAGAGGGGATCTCCCACAACATGTTCTCTTCATCAGGATGGTGCCTCCACATGTCACAGATAGTGGAGGGATTGCCCACGTGGTCTATTCAGAGGGATGGTCACCTCCACATATCACAGATAGAGGAGGATCTGCCACACGTGGTCTATAAGCAGGATCGTCACCTCCACATATCACAGAGAGAGGAAGATTTGCCACACGAGGTACATTAGCAGGATGGTGACCTCTACATGTCAGAAATAGAGAACGATCTGCCACACATGGTCTATCAGCAGGATGGTTACTACCACATGTCACAGATAGAGGAGGATCTGCCACACATGGTCTATTAGCAGGATGGTCACCTCTACATATCAGAAATAGAGGAAGATCTGCCACACTTGGTCTATCAACAGGATCTTCACTACCACAGATCATGGATAGAAGATGATCTGCCACACATGGTCTATCAGCAGGATGGTGACCTCCACATGTCACAGATAGAGGACGATCTGCCACATGAGGTCTGTCTGTATGTGATATGTGGAGGTCTTCATCCTGCTGAGACATGTCACAGATAGAGGAAGATCTGCCACATGAAGTCTGTCTGTGATATGTGGAGGTCATCATCCCGCTGAGAGACCATGTTTGGCAAATCTTACTCTATCTGTGAAACGTGGAGAGGACCATCTTGCTGATCTGCTATACATGGTCTATCTGTGACATGCCGAGGGGGCCATCCTGCTGATAGACCATGTGTGGCAGATCCTCCTCTATCTGTGATATATGGACATGACCATCCTGTTGATAGAGGAAGATCTACCACATGTGGTCTATGAGCAGCATGGTGACCTCCACATGTCATGGATAGAGGAAGATCTGCTACATGAGGTCTATCAGCAGGATGGTCACCTCCACGTGTCACAAATAGACGAAGATCTGCCACACGAGTTATATTAGCAGGATGGTAACCTCTACATGTGAGAAATAGAGAACGATCTGCCACACATGGTCTATCAGCAGGATGGTCACTACCACATGTCACAGAGAGAGGAAGATCTGACACACATGGCCTATTAGCAGGATGGTCAACTCTACATGTAAGAAATAGAGGAAGATCTGCCACACTTGGTCTATCAGCAGTATGGTCACTACCACAGATCATGGATAGAAGACGATCTGCCACACAATGGTACTATCAGCCAGGCTATGGTCATTACACACTGTCACAGGATAGAGGAGGATCTGCCCATATTGGTTCTATCTGCAGGATGGACACTACCACATCATGGATAGAGGAAAAACAATCTGCTCATATGGTCTATCTGCAGGATGAGTCACACACACATGATCAATCAGATAGAGGAGGATCTGCCATATCTGGTCTATCAGCAGGATGGACACTACCACAGATCATGGATAGAGGACAATCTGCCACATATGGTCTATCAGCAGGATGGTCACTACCACATGTCACAGATAGAGGAGGATCTCGCCACTCCGTGTCATCAGCTGGATGGTGACCTCCAATATCATAGATACAGGATAGAGATATGCACATGTGGTCTTATCAGCAGGATGGTCACTACCACATGTCACAGATAGAGGAGGATCTGCCACACAGGGTCTATCAGCAGGATGGACACTACCACAGCTCATGGATAGAGGACGATCTACCACACATGGTCTATCAGCAGGATGGTGACCTTCATCATATCACAGTTAGAGGATGATCTGTGGAGCCACAAGTGGTCTATTTGATGGTCTGCTGATAGACCATGTGTGGCAGATCCTCCTCTATCTGTGACACGTGGAGGAGTCCAGCCTGCTGATAGACCATGTGTGGTAGATCGTCCTCTATCTGTGATTAGTGGAGGTGGCCAACCTGCTGATAGTCTTTTACTGTGGGCCACATCAGTATTAAGGTTGTCCTCAAAGGGTCATGATGGCCAAATAGTAAGTGTCCAGGATGTCTCTATAAAAGTACCTACCACCGCCACAGATACACACAAAAAGTATGTAAAAAAAAATTTTATAAGATTTTCTCCAATACATGTCTCGAAAATTAGAAACTGTAAGACAGCTTGGTGATTTTAGTTCCCTGACGTTCAGGAGTCTTATCTCACAGTTAGAGAAGGACAATATTTTATGTCATTTTCAATTGCATAGGACTGTGAAACAAAAAAAAATACTGTCAAAATTTTTTGAAAAAATCATTTTCCATAAATATTGTTTTCAACAAAAATACTCTTTTCTGATAGCAAGGTCCTTTAACAAGTAGGGGAAACCCCTACCCAGAGGTCTGTGTGCCCGGGCGTCCTGACATCGTGGGGATCGCTGACACTCATTTACTGAAAAATGATGAAAAGCCCCCAATCCCTCAGTGGGGTGAGTTTTTTTAAATTTTTTAAAACCCCCATTTTGCCTAGGCAAACTTGACTCTTTTTTTACTTTTTAATATTAAGTTTTCTTTTATTTAACACATAAAAAAAGATCTAACCCAAAGCAATTAAAAATTTGCAATTTTCCTTTTCCCAAAAAAAATAAATCTCTCCAAACCACTAATCCTAGGTAATACAATATCCCCCTCTTGTGAATCAAAAAATTCAATAGCACAATAGAGAAAGGGAAAAGCCCTAAATTAGTGAAATTTTCCCATCTGATATTGAAAAATAAATCGGGGAGGATCCCCAGGATAAGGGGCCATTTCCATCCAAAAGTAGTTAGGCCTGTTCCACGGTTTTATTTAAAACGATTTACATGGGATTGCCGTCGTAAATCTTCTAAAAATCGTTGAAAATCATTTGCAAATAAGTGCCACTAAGTGTGGCCGTTTTTTGAAACTGATTTCCCGACATTCACCATCTCCAATCATTTAGGGGTGAATCCGTCCGTAAATTTTGACATGCACATTTTTTTGCCTCGTAAATTTCCGGGAGCAACCCGGCCGGAACTACCGTCGTGGAACACGAGCCGTATTTTCTTTTAAAATCAATGAAAATGGCTGTACTTTTTTTCTGACTGATTTCCCCGACGGATTGACGATCGCAATCCGTGGGCAAATCCGGGGCGAAATAACCGTGTAAACGGGGAAAAAGATGCACCCCTCTGCAGCGGGAAACAAGAGGGGATTTTTCTGTTAAAAAAGAATAACCAACCCCCCCAACATGTTTCCCAAGCTCTGGCTTCATCAGGATAAGAGGCCCAAATGCGGCTACACACAACATTACCATCTAAAAATGCAGGGTAACTCCCCCCGTTCACATGTCACCAATCGGGGTAAATCTAGCCCCCAATCATCAAAATCCAACTATCTATTCAGTCGCGTTCACTTGATATGACACTAGATTACAACGTTTCCTACCCTCCATTATCTTTTTGCGGGAAAAAACCTCGCATAAAAATTTAAACGACGCTGTAGGGTTTACAAAATCCCTTACGGCCCTTTTTGGGTCCCATTGGTAACGGTTGGCCCCCCTTTTCCTTAGAACTTTGTTAAATATAAAATTTTTCAATAATTAAAATTCAACATAGCAACAGTTATATTTAGACCTTTCAAATTTAATCACAGATGATAACATCAAGATCTTAGGCTACTCACTAAAGCGAGAAAAAAAAAACATATTTTTTCCGATAGAGGGAACTGGATTTATAATTCAATCATATGTATAAAAAAACACTTGAATATATTTTCCAAAATTATAAGACTAATTTCTCCCAAAAGTAAAAATTAAACTCTTCCATTGTAGCACTTTTTCACACTTTGTTTGAAAAAAATATTAATAGTATGATACATTAAACATAGCAACGGAGATACTTAGACCTTCCATGTTTAATCACAAATAGTGACATCAAGATCTTAAACTACTCACTAGAGCGGGGGGGGGGGGGGGGGGGGAAATTGATCTCTTTTTTTTTTTAAATAATGGAAGGAACTGACTTTTGATTCATATCAGAAATATAAAAAGCACTGGTAGATGTTTTCCAAGGTCATAATGCTAGTTTCTCTAACAGTAAATAATATACAATTTTTTCAAAAGAAGCAGGCTTAAATAAACGCTGTAAAGGAAAATCCTTCATTTAAACCAGATGGACCAAGTGTTTTTAGCCTCTTCCTGCAGAAGGATTGTATCCATACTCCCACCTCTTTGTCCTAGTTTTTTAATACAAATCCCCCAGCTCCCCCAGCTCCTTCTATTATTTTAAAAAAAAGAAAGGAAAAATAAAAAAAGATTACATTCCCCCCCTCCCCCGCTCTAGTGAGTAGTTTAAGATCTTGATGTCACTATTTGTGATTAAACATGGAAGGTCTAAGTATCTCCGTTGCTATGTTTAATGTATCATACTGATGTAATGATATCTTCAAACAAAGTGTGAACAAGTGCTACAATGGAACAGAGTTTAATTTACTATTGGAGAAATCAATATTATAATTTTGGAAAATATATTCAAGTGTTTTTTATACATATGATTGAATTATAAATCCAGTTCCCTCTATCAGAAAAGATATGTGGGTTTTTTTTTCTCGCTTTAGTGAGTAGACTAAGATCTTGATGTTATTATCTGTGAGCAGCTTCTATCGGAGTCACTGTATTCAGCAGCGGGTTCTCTTCCTCTGGTGCCTGTAGTGGGGCCCCACGTCTTACCAGCTCTGCTACATGTGTCTACACCCTGTACTGGGCTCACAATACCCTTCTCACCATAGCCAGTCATAATAATCATCACTACTCACCGGACAACATGTCAACCAAGGGAATGATGGGAAGCACTGCCAGGGCCCAAAAAGAGGGGTCGTCTGAGGGATGAAAGAAAAAGACACATTCACCAATACTGACCATAAATGATCTGCCATCATACTATGTGCACCACTTCCTAACGAGTGTAGTATTCTGCCGAATCTCTGTTTGCCAGTGAATGGGGAACTTTTTATTGCTTTTATTAAAGGCTGATAACATGTTCAGTTCCCACAGCTAAAAAAATATTTATCAACTCTCCCCGATCACCAGGAGATCACACAAAAGGAGGAGTCTCCACAGTTATCACTGTAGAGTCGGTAAATTCTCCCAGCTATGGTTGGTTAGCCCATCTGGTAAAACCCCACAGGGGACGGTTTACTGCCGGGGGGCAGTGCCGGTATTTTTATTTGTACCGGCCATATCAAGCACTGGTAACTTTTAGGATAAACCCTTGGGCAGCCTATTAGGGTTTGTCCACACAGCTTATTTGGACACTGTTTGGATGAAGAGTTTTAGAGCCCAAAACCACATCAAATCCTCACCTGAAATGCGCTTCTTCAGAAGAGGTTTTGGACGAGGGTCATCCTTCCTTTACAAATTTATACGTCAGGGCACAAATCAGTGCCAAAAAACCAACAAATCACACCTTGCAGAGCGCATATAGACAACTAGTGCAGCAGATATGGCTGAAAAAGGGGCCCAAACAATCACAGTTGACAATGTTTGGTCGGTTTTAGCTAAGCCTTATACGGAGATAAAACACGTTATACATCCCCTCTGTCCCACTTTACTACTTGCTTTCTGTGGAGAATCGGGGGGATTGGTGTCGTGGATGCGTGTGGTAGGTGTTTAAGGGTCCCCGGGTCATGGGTTGCTTTTAGTTTGGGTTAGGGGGTTGCGTTGGTGGTGGAGGGTGATGGGGCATGGTTCTTGTGGTATGGTGCGTGTTAGGTATTAGTAGGTCGGATCTTCGTTGGGCTGGTGGTTGGTGTATGGATTCCCTTCTAGGTTGATCGATGGGGATGTGGTTTTGTTGAGGTGGGTGTAGTGGGCTGGGATAATTCGCAGCCTTGCTGTAATTTTGGTCGGTTTGTCCCTTGTTTTAGAGTGGTTTCTTTGTGCGGTTTGGTATGACGTCCTCTGTAATGTTAGTCGGTATTGGGGGTGTTTGGTTGGGGTACATTTTGTATGCGTGTCTTGCATGTCGTCGGTGTGGGAGTAAGTGGGAGTGCGTTTCTCGGTGCGGGTGCTGGTTTAACTTTGGGCTTCTGATGGTAGGGTGCTAGTCCTTTCCTTGGCTTTCTGACTGGTTTGTTTCGGGGTCCTTAATGGTTTGGTTGGGTGGAGGGTGTTGGCACGTGGACCATGTGGGGTCGAGCGTTATAGGCTGCAATTCTAGTTTATGGTACAGGCACCTGGAGTAAGTGTGTTGTTCTTATGGGGTGAGTTGGGGTCGTGTGCTTCTTCAGGATGGTGTTTGATTGAGAGTTTCCGTGTATTGGGTTGCTGTGTGGATTACTACGTTGGTTGTCCTGTTTTTCAGGAGTGGGTGGGTGTGCGCATGTTTATTGGGTGTGGGGTGGTGGTTGTGGTGGTTCTGGGGCTTGGTAATATGCAGGATCTGGTCTTTGTGGCGGACTATGTTTTATGTTAGGATATGTACCCTCGGATATATGTATCGAGGGGTGATGGGGGGTTGGTTCATGGTTTTTGGAGTACTTTCAGTTTATTGTTATCAAAAGAGTTCTGTTGAGGTGGTGGATTACTGGGTTGTTTTCGTTTTCGTATATTTCTTACTGGGATTGTGGGGAAATACGGATTTATTCATGGTGGTTGGGGCTTTGGTCCAGTCGCGTGGGGTCGGTTGTTGTGGATTGGTTGGGAGCGGTTTTGATTCGGTTGGGTTGGGTGAGTCGTCTTTGCTGGTGGTTTTTTAATTTGCGTGGATTGGTCTTTGTGGGGGTTGTGGGGTTTTCAGGTTTTGGGGGGTTTTGTAGGGGGGGTAATGGTATATTGTGCGTTTATGTCGCCTCAGAAGCGCTACTGTGGCCGTGGGTATCACAAACGGATGTGGTTGTTTGATTTGTAGTATTGGTTTAAGGGGGGTGGGTGGTGTGTTAGGTTTGTTTTTTTGATGTGTGTTTGGTTGAGAGTGTTCGGTCTGGAGTTGGTTGTCGGGGTGCGAGTGGGTGGGAATTTATTGGACGGGTTTCCTGTTGGTGTTGTGGGATGATGTGATGGCTTCGATTGTTTGGTTTCGGGTCCATTGTGTTACTTGGTTGGGGGATTGTTCGGTGGTAGTGTTGTTTTTGGTGGGCTAGGCGGTGCGGTTAGCTGTAGGTCTGAACGATTGTTGGTAAGGCTGGTTTCTTTACTCTTTATGCTTCTCTGTGGTGTTTTGGGGTAGGTTGCGGTCGCGTTTTGTGTTTTGGGGCCTAGTCCTTTCGGTGGGGGTTTGTCGGTTGACGGGGGCTGAAGGGGGGGGGGGTGTTGGGGTGGGTATTGGTTGATGAGGTGACTGCTACTTAGTTTTTATTGATAGTTGCCCCCCCCCCCCGGGCTCTTAAGTGGTGGTGCCAGGGTAAAGCCTCATGAGACGCAGCTCTGACATCACCTGGTGCAGAGGGACCACCACATTGTAGCTGATTGATGTGCTGTCATCCCACTTCGGATTATGGTGAGTGAGAACAAACGTCCAGTAAGCTTGTATGGATAACACATCCCTTATTTATCTGATAAGATTCTATACAGCACTTACTTTTACCAATGTACAAAAAGGATGATGCTGATGGCTTCAAAAATCATTGTGAAACAGTTGTTGATTTTACAAGACAAATCCAGTGAATCCAGGCGGTCTTGGTCCTGCTTGTAGCGTCCTGGGAATATTAAAGGTAGAAATGAAAAGATGCTAAAACCTTTAACATATGGAGTTCTGTGATGATTGCTATGGTCAATGATGTGGATGGACTGGTATATAGACGATTACAGCAACATGAGTGACATCTACTGTAGCTCAGGTACATCAGGTCCCTGACTCAAGGATTACCCATCAACCCTTTCTCTCCCACCAACCATAGCATTACCTGCAGCAGAGATTTTCAGGTGAGGACACCACCGATTGGCTGACTGAGGGGGTTCTGGGGAGGGTAGTGGTCTTTTTGTAGTTTACCAGGCTGAAAAAGCTATAAAAATCTTGCTTCAAAGCAACCTCTGCCACAGCCACCCTGCCGTACCAGGCACGACCACTATGAATGTATAGCGCCGTGCCTGGTAAACAATGAAGAGGCAACTGCACTTGCTGCGGCACTATTACACCCCCTCAGTTAGCTGACAATTGGAGTTGCCAAGGGTCGGACCCCCGCTAATCTAATATTGATGACCTATTCTCATAATCGCAACCCTTCTCCCCCAAAAAAATAATGGACACAGCTGCACAATGCCTTGAAAAGAGACAAACACTGAATCTATGAACGTTTTTAATTGCAGGGGATGGACACGAGATATAGGGACGGCACCTGGTCAGGGGGTGGACACAAGATATAGGGACTGCGCCTGATCAGTGGGTGGACACAAGATATAGAGACGGCACCTGGTCAGTGGGTGGACACAAGATATAGGGACGGCGCCTAGTCAGGGGGTGGACACAAGATATAGGGACGGCACCTGGTCAGTGGGTGGACACAAGATATAGGGACGGCACCTGGTCAGTGGGGTGGGCTCACAAGTTTATAGGAGACAGGCGGCCTTGTTCAGGGGGTGGACACAAGATATAGGGACGGCGCCTAGTCAGGGGGTGGACACAAGATATAGGGACGGCACCTGGTCAGGGGGGTGGACACAAGATATAGGGACGGCGCCTAGTCAGGGGGTGGACACAAGATATAGGGACGGTGCCTGGTCAGGGGGTGGACACAAGATCTTGGGACGGCGCCTGGTCAGGGGGTGGACACAAGATATAGGGACGGCGCCTGGTCAGGGGGTGGACACAAGATATAGGGACGGCGCCTGCCAATTAATGTGGGGACGTGGCATGACTCATAACGATTGCCATGTTGGCATTTCTCAGAGCTCTGTGCAACATGGATGATACAGAGTAGAAGAGAGGTACATTTTGCTCCCGCCCCTCCTGCTGACTAGGAGGAGGAGCACAGAGTAATGGAGAAGGCAGAGGACAGGTCTTGGAGGAGGAGCACAGAGTAATGGAGAAGACAGAGGTCAGGGTATAGAGGAGGAGACTGAGTTATGGAAGAGGCATGAGGACAGTCTATGAGGAGGACGTTAGAGTTAAGGGAGATGAAGGCAGAGGACAGGGTTATGGTGGAAGGAGCACAGAGTGATGGAGAAAGCAGGAGACATATCTAGGAGGAGGAGCACATAGTAATGGAGAAGGAAGAGGACAAGTCTAGGAGGAAGAGCACAGAGTACTGGAGAAGGCAGAGGACAGGTCTAGGAGATGAAGCGCAGAGTAATAGTGCAGGTAGAGGACAGGTCTAGAAGGGGGAGCACAGAGTAATGGAGAAAGAAGAGGACAGGTCTAGAAGGCAGAGCACAGAGTAATGGAGAAAGAAGGGAACAGGTCTAGAAGGGGGAGCACAGAGTAATGGAGAAAGAAGAGGACAGGTCTAGAAGGGGGAGCACAGAGTAATGGAGAAAGAAGGGAACAGGTCTAGAAGGGGGAGCACAGAGTAATGGAGAAGGCAGAGGACAGGTCTAGGAGGAGGAGCACAGAGTAATGGAGAAGGCAGAGGACAGGTCTAGGAGGAGGAGCACAGAGTAATGGAGAAGGCAGAGGACAGGTCAAGGAGGAGGAGCACAGAGTAATGGAGAAGGCAGAGGACAGGTCAAGGAGGAGGAGCACAGAGTAATGGAGAAGGCAGAGGACAGGTCTAGGAGGAGGAGCACAGAGTAATGGAGAAGGCAGAAGACAGGTCTAGGAGGAGGAGCACAGAGTAATGGAGAAGGCAGAAGACAGGTCTAGGAGGAGGAGCACAGAGTAATGGAGAAGGCAGAGGACAGGTCTAGGAGGAGGAGCACAGAGTAATGGAGAAGGCAGAGGACAGGTCTAGGAGGAGGAGCACAGAGTAATGGAGAAGGCAGAAGACAGGTCTAGGAGGAGGAGCACAGAGTAATGGAGAAGGCAGAGGACAGGTCTAGGAGGAGCACAGAGTAATGGAGAAGGCAGAGGACAGGTCTAGGAGGAGGAGCACAGAGTAATGGAGAAGACAGAGGACAGGTCTAGGAGGAGGAGCACAGAGTAATGGAGAAGACAGAGGACAGGTCTAGGAGGAGGAGCACAGAGTAATGGAGAAGGCAGAGGACAGGTCTAGAAGGAGAGGCATTGAGTAGTGGCGGGAGTCTTTTGCAGTTCTTAGGTTACCTTTGACTTTGGATAGGGCACCTAGTAGAGTGGCCGGGTCATAGAACAGATTACAGTGAGTTGGATGAGAGATGTGAGGACAGTTCAATATAGATTTGTTGTTCAAGAAGTTTTGAGGCGAATGGTAATAGCGCGATGGTGCCATAATTGGACAAAGAGGAGTGGTCAAGAGATAACTTCTTAAGGACAAAGTGATATGAAAGGGATTGCCCAGGGGCCATAGCTAAAGTACAAGTGCAAACATAGAAAACAAAACTGTGTATACACATCACATATAGCCATAACCTGGGGAACACTAACGCATTACTGCCCCACTAACTGCATATGAACGTCTAAGATTCTGAGTGCAGAGTTTGATCAAATTTTCTCTTTGGATTCTATACTAGGGATAGGTCATCAATATTAAAATCCCAAAATATTAAAACACTTTAAGTAAAGAGGCTGATGTGGCCATTGATTCTATTCTCGAGCTGTTAAAAGGGTGTTTACAACATGACATCGAAGAGTGATCGGGGCAGGGTCCTACCACTCTGGAGGATGGACCCACGAATGGAGACTTGATCAAACTTGCGCAAGACTCTCCATTCTGTTCTATGGGAGTTCTCAGTACAGGGGAGCGCTGTGTTCTCAATCCTGTTCTATGGGAGCTCCCAGTACAGGGGAGCACTGTGTTCTCCATTCTCCTCTATGGGAGTTCCCAGTACAGGGGAGCGCTGTGTTCTCAATCCTGTTCTATATGGCAGTTCCCAGTACAGGGAGTGGTGTGTTCTCCATCTTGTTCTATGGGAGTTCCCGAGTACAGAGGGAGCGCTGTGTTCTCCATTCTGTTCGATTGGGAGTTCCCAGTACAGGGGAGCGCTGTGTTCTCCATTCTGCTCTATGGGAGTTCCCAGTACAGGGGAGCGCTGTGTTCTCCATTCTGTTCTATCGGAGTTCCCAGTACAGGGGAGCGCTGTGTTCTCCATTCTGTTCTATCGGAGTTCCCAGTACAGGGGAGCGCTGTGTTCTCTTCATTCTGTTCTATGGAGTTCCCAGTACAGGGGAGTGCTGTGTTCTCTTCACTCTGTTCTATGGAGTACCCAGTACAGGGGTGCACTGTGTTCTCTCCATTCTAGTCTATAGGAGGTCCCAGTACAGGGACGCTGTGTTCTCCATTCTGTTCTATGGGAGTTCCCAGTACAGGGGGCACTGTGTTCTCCATTCTGTTCGATGGGAGTTCCCAGTACAGGGGAGCGCTGTGTTCTCCATTCTGTTCTATGGGAGTTCCCAGTACAGGGGAGCGCTGTGTTCTCTTCATTCTGTTCTATGGGAGTTCCCAGTACAGGGGAGCGCTGTGTTCTCTCCATTCTGTTCTATGGGAGTTCCCAGTACAGGGGAGCACTGTGTTCTCTCCATTCTGTTCTATGGGAGTTCCCAGTACAGGGGAGCGCTGTGTTCTCCATTCTGTTCTATGGGAGTTCCCAGTACAGGGTAGCGCTGTGTTCTCCATTCTGTTCTATAGGAGTTCCCAGTACAGGGGAGCGCTGTGTTCTCCAATCTATTCTATGGGAGTTCCCAGAACTGGGGAGCGCTGTGTTCTCCATTCTGTTCTATGGGAGTTCCCAGTACAGGGGAGCGCTGTGTTCTCCATTCTGTTCTATGGGAGTTCCCAGTACAGGGGAGCGCTGTGTTCTCCATTCTGTTCTATGGGAGTTCCCAGTACAGGGAGCGCTGTGTTCTCCATTCTGTCCTATGGGAGTTCCCAGAACTGGGGAGCGCTGTGTTCTCCATTCTGTTCTATGGGAGTTCCCAGTACAGAGGTGCGCTGTGTTCTCCATTCTGTTCTATGGGAGTTCCCAGTACATGGGAGTGCTGTGTGATCAGCCAAACTCAGAACTTCTTTAGAACAGAAAGGAAAGTTGTGCTCAAGCCTGACTGGATCTCCATTTTGAGCTACCACTTTCAGGGACCCATTCCCAAGATAGGAGTGGGGTCCACCTTTGGGACCTGCACCTATCAGTCTGTGTTGGCATATCCTATTTATGTGCTATAAAAGTGAATGGTGTGAAAAACCCCCTCAATGAGTTGGGGTTTTGGTTAAAACGGAAGGGACTGAGAAATACTCCACTATATGTTAGATTCCCTCTCCCTCTACAAACCCGTTATTGTCTGGGATTGCTGTACTACTCACGTCGTATTATCCAAGCCCCCAATGTCAAAATAGCATTAACAGGAGAGTCCAGCGAGATGGAGAACGCGGCAAAACTCAGAAGGCTGTAAGTGGAGACCTGGGACCCGTTGTGGACACTGGGATCTGAAAAAAAAGCAGACAGATGGTGAAATGAGGGAAAGCAAAGGCTGAGAACCAGTTCTCTTATAGTAACGTTCACTTAAGAGTATGGATATCCAGCCCACAGCAATACATCAATTTGATGAAAAGCATACAAAATTTATTGGCAGCATTTAACGATATTAGAACGATATCTCAGAGACAGAGAGGCATATTGGATAACAATATTAGATACTCCAGTGCCCAATGGTTTAAATATGCGCAGAGAAATTATGTTTCATTATTAAAATCAAAATTACATATACCATTAACTCTGTCTCCCATTATCATCTCCCCTGCCATTTATTTCTTTACTTTCATATTTCCTTGTCTTCTTGCTTATCATTTGATGATTATTATTAATTTTTAATTTAATTTTTCATTAATGAATATCACTTTAAATGCATGTGTGTTTTTGTGTTGTCTCTCCACTGATCTTTATTGTTATTTCATATAGACCAGTCACAATACAGCCGTTCATCCAGCATGTTCCTTCCCCTTGCGCCAATACAGGGAACAAAAGTCTGTTTACTTATATATCTCAGCCCAATTGCGTACACCCGCTTTTTGTTTACATCTATGCATTCTGGAGTTATACAATTGGGTTCGCTTTACCAGTTGCCGGCTTGTGACATGGCAGCTGCTCTGCGCATGACCAGAACTGTCAATGACGGGTTCCTGCGTCTGGCGCACGCGCGCATACATTGATCTAACTTTTGCCCACTTTGTACATCGCCTTTCATTTGCGCATGCCCGGAAGTGACATTCATTCGCTTCCGCTGATTACCGGCGCGCGAATCATACTGGCGTCCGGGAATTCACTTAAGGTAGGAGCATTCTGGTTAATGGCCGTTTGTGTTTTTGGTCAATTAATCAATCAATTTATGTGGTTTATACCTGTGGCATGTCTACATAAATAGACTATCACACTCTAGATACAACATCGCTATGAGTAAGGGCACAAATGTCTCTTAAGCCCAAAACGCGTTAGCGTCATGCTCTCCTTCATGCCTCTATATCCATTTATTGCCACGAAATTTTGACTGGTGAGTGCCTTGTTTTTTCTTCCTTACTTTGTATTTTAAATGCTGCCAATAAATTTTGTATGCTTTTCATCAAATTGATATATTGCTGTGGGCTGGATATCCATACTCTTGAGTGAACTTTAATCTGCCATCCTTGGACTGAGCATCCGTGCATTATCAGCATATCATAAAGGCCATTTGTGGGCTGGCTACCTACATCAGTTTCTCTTATAGTAACACAGGTGTGAACTGGGCTGGAAGGTTCAATCGTGAGTTCACATGGATAAAGTGACACTACTGACTACGAGTCGCTGTAGTTATGTGCACAGTTCAAGAGATCGGAGAGATTGGAAGCAGAGTGACAGCAGTCAGGATGCTGATGACAGTGCGCTCTGTCTTGGTTGGATGCATTTGCGGTAAAGGCGGTGACAGGGCTGTTTCTATGGGTGAGCAGGCCGGGCAAACTGGACCTGTGAATGCCGATCACCTCTTGACTTTATACATCTGCAGTTGGCATCCAACTGTGGACGACTATTTTTAAAGTCCATGAAGAGTTCACAGATGCAAACTTACTGTGCAGCTGCTGGCGGGGGGAGCTGGCTCTCAAGGAAAAAGGCGGGGACGGTTTATTATTGTCCCTGCCTTCTTGATAATCGTACATACAGCATTCTAAGAGCACCGTATATACAGACAGGCAGGAAGCCTCCCAGAGACTGCAGGAGATGCTGGGTCAGACAGCTCTGCAGTGACTCCAGGGGGGGTGTTTCCACTGTATTTTACCTGCATCTGGGGCTAATATATCAGCTACATGGGTCTTTTTCTGACCACATGGAGACGCAACATGTAAAATAAAATAGAAACACAAAATAGTAACTTTTTGTTCCGCCCCCAACAACCATAAAACTGTATGTTGCCTATATATATATATGTCTATGTAGAGCTCAGCCGAGCAGGTTTTTGCCTTCTGTTAAGTCTAAATATATATTAGTCTGTTATTATATGTTAAGTCTGTTAAGTCTAAATATATATATATATATAATATAAATATATATATATATTATATATATATATATATATATATATATATATATATGTTGTATACTGTGTGTGTATATATATCTTTAGACTTAACAGAAAGCAAAAACCTGCTCGGCTGAGCTCTACATAGACATAGGTTGAGTCATTCTGTTACGCACAGTATGGCTTTCCAATTAGCAACAGAGGTCCACCAGGGCCCATCCAAATGCCTGCAGACCCAGTCTTAATGGGGACCGACACCAGCCTCACCTGAAACATAACAGTGGTCAGGAGTTTTTGAAGCCCTAAGTGCAAAGTGCACCAGGATTGACGACCCTGGGATGCCTGAACTCACTGGGTGTGGGACCCCACTTGAGTTTCGGCACATTTGCACGCACTTTAACTTTCACTTTCCCTCAAGCACACGTCCTTATTCCCCGGCCTTCTGACTAGGAAATAGGGAAATTTTTATAATTTCCAGTCGGATATCCGGACAGTAGACACTGTGCGCATACACTAAGTTATTTAATTAATTTTTTTTTCCACGTCACTGTGTGTTCACTTGTGTCACGTTTTGTGTGTAGGATGGAAGAATGCGGTGCCCTTTAGGGATCCTCCTGAGGTCTATAGGGAGAATTTTTGCCATTGGATTCCTTCCTCCCCTGCAAACCCCAGCTCTTTACGGAGTAGCCACCTAGTTGGCACTTTGGTTGAAGTTTGGCCTGGCAAACCATTCTGATGCCAAGTACAAGTATTTGGGGTTCTATCCGCTTCAGTGGTGGAGCCCACTGATTGTGACCTCATGCAGATGCCTTTTGGCTTGGTGAGGGAGCATTTTGATCTCTTACTGCTTCGGCAGTTGGGATCACTGATCTTGTATCCTTGTGCAGGTACCTTCTGGTCTGGCGGGGAAACATTTTTGTTCTAGATTTGTGGGGGCCCATTACTTTTAAGTATGGGTCTGTGATAGACCGTATCCTCAATGCACTGTTTCTGTGTGGCACTTTTTTTGTGCATTTTGGGGTTAGTTAGCATGTATTAGGGCTTTAAAAAAAATAACAGTGGCCACGAAAAGCCGGCCCAGGTTATCTGCTTGGAGCAGCTATGTCACCAGCTACTGTCAGTAATTTTAAATTAACAGTAAAATTAAGCCTTACATATCAAATAAAAATATGAAAAGCTTAATGAATAAATGAGTGTGATCAAGTGTTATTGTGTTAAAACCCGCATATACTAAGAAAATAAAAATGTGCCTGGTCAGGAAGAAGGGTAAAAGAGGGGCTGGTCATCACCTGGTTAATGGTGACACAAACGGTTATGACGTGTTAATGGGGGAGGAATTATCACATAAAATAACAAAAGGATGAAGTCAAGGTTTTAAAAATGTGTCCCAAAAATTTAAAAGCCTTAGCCCACCAACAGGAGCCTATCAGAATAGGGCCCAAGCAGCACCCAATCTGGTGTATTCCAAAGACCAGACCTTATCCAGACCACTGAAGCTATTGTCCACCACTGCCTCTATGGGAAGGATTTTGTTCCACTTAGTCCCTTAACAGCTTGTGTTCCATATGGGATACTTGACCAGAAGAATAACGAGGTATAAAGTGCACAAATCAAGCTTTCTGCCTCCTTGGAAGCCCCAAAGATTTGGTCCAGGTAGCACAAACAGCCAAGACTAGGCCAATCTATGGAGGTACCCACCTATTTACCAAACTCTGTATTAGCAGGGCACTAAAGCTTCAGTGCCCTGCTTTCCAACATGTCACCAGACTACTCCCAGAACAACCACTCTCATCTGATTACCTGTACTCTAGGTTACCCCTTACATACAGCTTACCATAGAAGGAGCCCCCAAGCAATATCTCAAACTTTAGAAGGATTCTTACTAAGAAGCCCAAACCCCAAAACACTGTTGTGGCAATCACTGGAATCTACAGGCTTCTGGAGACGGACCCTCTGGACAAAGATTTTCTTGGCCAAGTCTTGATCTACCACATCATCTAGCTCCATGGTGTGACACCATGTAAGTCTTGATCTAAAAATATACAATTCATTGATGCTTACCTTCCTACAGATATACAGTATGAGATTCAAGCAGTCCACATATATCCTGTTGGTGACAATGAAGAAAGCCTCATTGGACTCCAGGCAAAACTAACACTTATCAGATAACAAGATTTTGGTCTCCAGTATTAACAAACAGTCTGTGGCGGGAAAATCGGCCATATTAGCCACCTTCCATCAACCCATAATTGCAGTTAATAAGGGACTTATTGATCACATGTCCTTCTGGGGTCTCTATATAAAGGAACTGCCTAGACTCTTATAATGTCCTGCTGGGATTTTGTACAGCGAACCTTCAGTCTTTACTAGACTAGTCGGAATACCAGGCAACCACTCTGTACTCCTACCCCTTCTGATTACAACTTTGACTGTGACTCGAGGACATTCTTATTTTCCCACAACACCCCAGAACAACATTAACAGTCATTACCATTGAAAACAGTTTTAACCACAATAAGGATCATCACTATTATAACTTCATTAACCCGTTCAAGGTCCAGTGAGAACCATAGCCACAGCATTGCCTGATCAACACTAACCCAGTTATAACTAGGACAATACTGCCACCTATTGGTTGATGAGCCAACTGACATCTTTCTACAGAATCCACCTCACACTGACACCAACTCTATGATTCGCTAACTTCGGACCTTGGTATCTCCTGGCCCTACAGCGTACTGTCTCTCTCACTCTGCAACGTTATAGCAATAGACTATGGACAAATTTCTCACTCCCAATCATTGCCGCCAAAGCAGACAAGTAACACTCATCCTCCTTCATCTTCACGATCTAACATGCCTAAAGTCAAATCACTGCAAGAAAAAGGCCAAAATAAAGCCATGAATCCTGCCACTCCATCCCAGATACTGCTCTCAGATGGAGACATCATCCCACCTAATATCTCACCCGCAGCAAGCCCGCTTGCTCCTCAAGACTTCAGTGCAGATTGTGCGGTCTCAGTAGCTCAGGAGGTGTCGAGATTACTCACCCCCTACTTTGTCCACTGTATCAATATGATACAAACTTCAATAAACACTGCACTGAGTCAAATCACGGAAAACGCACAATAAATAGGAGAACTAGAAGCCAGATTATCCTCTTGTGAAGCAGCCACCCAAGCTAATGAAAGTCATCCCACAGTGCCAAAATGCGACAAACCCAAAGACCTTGAAAACAGGGAAAAGAGAAACAATCTCAGCTTCGTGGGGATCCCTGAGACTGTCACCAATGACCAGCTACAGAACTACCTGGTGACGGACCTGACCAAAGCCCTGAATCTGGATCTTCCATCTGATCCACTCCTTATCGAGAGAGTTCATTGCATCGGACCTCCCAAAAAAGAGAGACTAAAGCCAGACAGGTCATTGCTCGCGATGCAAACTGGACCATGAAGGAGAAAGTGCTGAAGGCATACCGCACAATCCAGTCTCTTTAGGTGGACAACACACCTATACTTATATTTCAAGGCTTTCCTCAACCGTATCTGCCGTAAACCGTAAGGCGTTCATGCCAATACGTCGCCTCCTCCTTGAGAAACATATCAGATTCCAAATACAGTACCCAGCTCGCCTGAGGGTGATGGTGGACGGGAAAACCTGCATCTATGAAGATCCAAGGGAGGCGAGGCGTCATCTCTTTGCAGATGACCCAGACTAGCGATGCACAAAGTGTTCATTTGATAGTGATCATATAATGCCAGAGAGATGACACATTTCTGATTGTTTGATATCCTTACCTGATGTTCTTTGCTGCCATTTGGCAATGTGTTAGCCTGATTGTTGAGCTCCTGTTAACATATTTGACGCTCTTAACCCCTGTCTTTCTTCCCCTGTGTTTACCCCTTCTGCCCGTGGCTTGGGCGTCTGGCTGCCCAAAGGACCATCTATGAGGAGGCTCTCTCTGCTCACTGGGACAGTGAACCCTCCATCCCACGAACTACATCATCTGAATTCACCTGGATACCAAGCTGGATACCACCTGGATAAACAGCGGCAAATCAGAAACAATCCTGATTTTGAAGCCTGGCAGGGAACCTGAGCAAGTACAATCGTATAGGCCCATTTCACCTTTGAACCAGGGCTACAAGATCCTGACCAAAATCCCGGTGGACCATCTACAGGACATGTTGGGACCTTTGTTATCCCCTTCCCAAATAGGTTTCCTTAGAAACTGACACTCAACTTAGGTATAAGAATAGCAGTAGCAACTACCTTCCAACATCAAGACCGCAGAGGCCCGAAAACAATGCTTCTCAGCCTGGACGCAGAGAAGGCATTTGATTCAGTTTCCTGGGAATTCCTTACAACCAGCCTTCGACATAGAGGTTTCGGAAATCAGTTTTTATCCTTTCTCAAAAACTGCAAATCGAGCTGCCATACAATGTTGAGTATAAAGAACCTCCCACCGACCCAAATCCCTATATATAAAGGTACAAGACAAGGCTGCCCCTATCCCCTCTCCTATTTAATTAGTCTATTGACCCTCTTGTACGCCCCCTAGAGACAATTACTCCCTTTGAAGGGATCTGTATCGGTACCAGACGAATTAAGATATCGGCTTTCGCTGATGACATTCTGCTATATATCACTGCTCCAGAGCAGGCTCTACCAAGCATTTTAGACAATCGCCGATTTTTCTGCTTCTTGTCAGGCTTCAGAATAAATGAGGATAAGTCGGAGGCTATGCTTCTGAGGGGCCTTACTAATCCTAAATGGGCCTTGCACTACCCATTCACCTGGAGGACAGACACATTCTCATATCTAGGAGTACAAATTCCCAAGAACTGCAATATGATATATAAATATAATATTTTCCCATTCATAACAGAAACTTTATCCCCATTGGGAAAAGCAAATCTGATCAAGATGATAATTTTTCCAAAACGTTTGTATCTAATGCAATCCTTAGCAATATATCTCAAGCCAAAAGAAATACGACTAATTAACAAAGTCTTCAGCTCCTTCATTTGGAACAACCGTAGACCAAGGACTAGCATGCATGTCTTCTCCCCACACCGCTTGGATGGGGGAATAAATTTACCACAAATACATAAATATAACTTATCGTCACAACTCCGAATAGTGGGGGATTGGATAGTCAACATCCGAACTTTTACAGACCCGATGCTAGAACAACAATTTACTCCCGACATCTTGCTGACTCGTCTTTCACATCTTCTGTATAAATCCCTTCCTTCAGAAATCACACGTAACCCACTGATAATGACGGCCTGGCGTGCCCAGACCAAGGCACAACAGATACTAAAAAAGTACGCACCGCTCTCTTCTTCTGCAACTATTAAAAAACCTAAACTTTCATGATGGCAGACTCCCCACAAGATTTAAGATATGGCACACAAAAGGTATTCAACGGGTGGCGGATCTTGTGAACAAAAATACCAGATGGCCCTACTTGTTTAATGAAGCCATACTCAAATACCCAGCTCTGGGGCCCACCCTTTCCACTACCTCCAAGCCTGCAGCTACGTGCAGAAGGTTGTGGGAAGCCTGGGGGAAAGAGACTGGAACGATCCATTTCTTCGGATCACATTGACTTCACAACGTTCTGAAGGTCTAATCACCGGCTTTTATAATTTACTTCGAACCCCGCTTGATTATTCTACAGCACAGGGAGGCGTGGCATGTTGGGTTGGGAAGTTACAGTCCCTAACATTTGACTCTTTACTGACCTCCCTCTCCCAGGCGGCTAAATCCCTTCCCTCTATGATGTATTTGGAGATGGCATTCCGGATCACACACTGGTCCTATATCTCCCCACACCCAGGGTTCTTGATGGGGCACTCTGACAATCATGCTTGTTTAAAATGTAACTCCCCACACACAGACTTATTACACTGTTTTTGGATGTGCCCGAAACTTCAAACCTTTTGGCTAAATGTCTGATCTTTCACCCTTGAAACTCCCCAAGGAATACACCCTCTACCCAAAAACACATAAAAAATACTCCTTTTCTATATAGCAGGCCATCCTGAAATGCTGGATCCAAACCAAACCCACCAACCCTGAAATTATTTCTGGAGAAATTATCACATATATTTCGCATGGACTGGGTGGAAACAACAATACAGAAAGAACAAAGAGCACAACACTTTTTCCAAGTTTGGGCAAACTTTATTACACTTCTTCCTACAAACATCAAAATAAAAATAAAACACTGCTTTGAATTCACTACATGGTACATGACAAGTGAGCCAACAAATTTGACATTCTGATAGTAAATAAGGTGGTGTTGGACGGGTGCTGGTTCCGGCTGGGTGGGTTGGGCGTCTGCGCCACGGGCAGATCGCCCCCATCTTTGTCTCCCCCCTCCCTCCCTCCCTTCCTCTCTTTCCTATTGTTTCATGCTCCAGATTTTCAGATATATTTCTTTCTCATGCTAAACGTGCACAATAATATGATCTACATATGGACACACGCAGAGTGCAGGAGACAGCGCCCTGACCAGCTAAAGGCATACTTTAAAGGGGTTTTGCCACAATGTAATGTTGACGTGGGATCCTCCAAAATGGGTATTTAATCACTTTTCTATATATATGTGATTAGAAAAAGTGAAGCCTCTGAGAGCTACAGCATTGCTCAGTCCCCCTTAGTTTCCTGACAGTTTACATTAGACACGACCAGGACACTGACAGGAGATGATCTGGCTGCCTCATCTGGCCACGCTTGCATGTTTGCACTTCTTATCTGATGACAGGGAACATGAAGGAGCTTGCGAGGGGCTGGGGAGAAAGTGCAGTGTATGAGTCTGTCTGCTGTATAGAGAATCCACTGTTGTAATGTTATTATTTGAGTAAACTTTAGAGACGCCCCCTGCTTCCTCGCTCTCTGCTCAACCCCCTCCCTCTCAACCCTGCAGCCTTTCATGCTTTGTTTATATTCTCCCCTGAGCAGATAAGAGGTAAGGAACTCACTTTGTGGCAAAACCCCTTTAAGCCTGAGAGACACATGTTGATCCTCGGACAATAGTTCTTCTTTTCATAGGAATGCGAACTATATTGTGTTCTTCATTGGGATGCTCCTGTGTGCTGCGAAATCTCATACCTGGCCAGTTGTTCTGTTACGTCTCATATATGTGTACGGATGTTTATTATGGCTTACGAGCCATTACAGTTGTTTAAAAACTTTGTTATTATTCTCGATAAAAACACAGTTAAAAAAAAATGTATGGCTTCCATCCTGTGTCGTGTTTCGGTTACAAAGCCCTTACTTGTAGAGTGATGTAGAAGAAAACCTACATGCAATAAAAACCAAGCCATGACCTGTAGCATCGGAAACAAACAAAAACCTCTCCCATTGGTAAACAGAACTGTCTATCATTAATCTCAAATACAAAATACCCCTGACCAGACACAAGTGGACAGGAGAGGAAACACATGGTATTGTTAAAGGGAACCCCATAAGAAATAGCCAAAGACAATATCAAACCTGTTAAAACAAAAACACAGCTGAGATCCTTCTCATTTACTGATAAGGTTATAAATAAAATGAAATAAACCAAACTGACATAAGAGTGTAGTAACCTAATGGCTTCATGTAAATGTGATGTGCAGATGATATCTCAGTTGTCTGTGCAACAAAAGCATCCAAAAAGTATGGTCCTGACCTCATGTCCACATACGTAGATCACCAGATGCGCCATGTGGCTATACAAGCCACTTATTTCTAAATCCATACCCACAATACATACTATCGTGAGTCATTGTGCAAGCCATATATATTACCGCTAAGCTGCCTGCCACCTGAATGTAAACTTACAGGCTAGTCATGCTGGATGGAACTGGGTAAGTGACATGTCAATTTCTAGCGGCGAATACGCGCCGAGAATAATGAATGTCTATGGGGCCGGCGCGAGCTCCCGAAGTCCCGGCGTAATTGTGGGGTGTAATTACGCCCCGCAATTACGCCGGGTGAACCTCGCCTTACATGAGCCAGCTTGGTGAATGTAAATTTACACATTCCTGGATCTAGATCCTCAATATGTGCTATCACAAGCCACCGTGCTTGCTATGCATGTTGACGTTGTGCTGACTACCGTTTAGATGTACACTGACGGACTGGCCGTGTGGAACAGAAATCCATACAGATATTAGCTGGATAAACAGAAAATGGCCAAGAGAGGCCGCTCTCCGGTTCTCCACAAGTATAAACCAGCAGCAATGCAACCCTGATCCAATACATGAAATCACAGTACGTTCATGAATGATCATATATATCAATCCTGTGTAACCACAAGTCATAAAGATGCACATTGGAGTGATAAAATAAAGTCAATACTGATACTATGAACAGTGAAAAATGTTAAAGGGGTTTTCTCGCTACAAAGATCATATCTCTATGATGGGGACAGTAAAAATAAACACTTTTGCAATTGGTTTGTGTTACCTAAATCATTTAGTATAGCAGATATGAGCTAATCTGTGCATGTCTAAAGCTATTTCTGCAGCAAGTGGTCGGGCCACGCCCACTTTTCTGTGATTGGTGCCTGATATTTCATTCAGCCCTGTTGGGACACAACCCCTGTCAAGACACGCCCCCTGTGCTGTGATTGGCTGCTTGGAATCTGTGCTTACTCCCCTCTGAGCTGTGGAAAATGAAAGTGAAACAAGCTGTCTGGGTTGGCTGTGTCTGTACAATAAAGGCTTTCTGAACTCCTCTATGCTCATCTTCCAGTGACAGCTCTATGTGAAGGATCTGGGCAATTACTGAGTGTCCAGCTGCTAGATTCACTCTCCCCTATATAACACAGCCTTATACAGTCTGTTCCCATCACCCATATAACACAGCCTTATACAGTCTTTTCTACCTCCTGCCTGATAACAGAGGGGGGAGCAGAGTGCATTTCCCACATTGGATTCATCAGTTCAGGCTGTATGTATACTGGAATACAGGACGGCAGGTGTTCTGGTTACAAGATGCTTGTGGAGCCTGGGAGGGATCTGACAGCTTTGCAGGCATGAGAACCATAGCAGGAGATTTGCAGAGCTGTGACATCCACTGTTCACACAGAATGATGATGTCACCACACTTCAATGAGGGGAGACACGGCTCTTGGGAGAAGAGAAATGCCCCTGAATTTAAAGCTGTAACAGACAGAAACAGCTCAAGTATGCGAAAGCTTGTGATGATAAAACCCCTTTAAGGACCCATTCTAAAACTTACAGTGTATCAACTCATTCCAAAACATTGCAATGTAGTTAGGATGTCCAAAATGCAATGATGTCAAATAGCTCAATGAATAAAACAGAATCTCAATCACATCTAAATTACAAATCATACGAATAAATGCAAAAAAAAACACACACACAAAAACACACCAAAACTATAAGTTTTATGTAATATACTGTGCAACTCTCACATTAACACGGAGTATTGCTCTCCTGCTCCAGGAGTGAACAGAGCTGGAAGTTGGAATAGTAAAGCCCCATAGGCTGCATGGGTGAAGCTACTGGTTTTGGGTGGCCTCAGTTGTGTTTGAGGTGCTCCCGTACTGTCTAAATAGCAAATAACCAAGTGGTTGGAAGCAGCGTGACAGTGTCTTTGTAACAGTGTAACCTGCCTTGGTCGGAGGAGTTCATGGTAATGGTGGTTTGGAGGTCGATCCCCACTGACATTGGATAACAGAGGAGCAGTATGACCTCCATGACCATGCTAAGAACCTCACCAAATACATATGAAGGGCAGTTGTGTCTCCACACAATAAATAAGGTTGGAAAACATCCATTAAGGCAATGTTCACACGGCTTATTGCCGGCGTAATTGCGGGGCCGTAATTGCGGGGCCGTGCAGGGAGGGCGGGGGGCCGGCAGCTCACCGGCCCCATAGACATTCATTATTCACGGCGCGTACACGCCGTAAATAATGTGCATGTCACTTTCTCCCCCCGCGGCGGATTCGCCGAGCGGGGAGAAGACTGAATCCATAGTTCTCTATGAGAACTGTGGATTACCGTAGTTACTGGGACGGATTGGAGCCGTACTGCAGCGCAAATCCAGCGTGCAGTACGGCTCCAATCAGTCCCAGAATAAGCCGTGTGAACGAGGCCTAAGACGAACTTTTAACCCTACTGTGTTTATCCAGAAGAAGGCAAGAAACCCCTATGTAGTGGAAACCAACTGCCTCATACTAAAGAAATTACAAATTCAAAAAACAGTGGCACATTATGGACTAAGGAAACCGTCAAATGGGACATAGGAAATTTGGAAAAAGCATTACTGCTAACTAGAATACATGAAAAAAATTGAGGTTCTCAGTTCACACTTTTGGCCAAAAATGCTTAAGCCCACCTCCCAATCATCAAGGGGACCACAACTGAAGTAGGGTCCTACGCTATTGTCACCTCTATTGGGTCCTATTCAGACCTGCATACCTTAGGGAGCGAAGATACCTGCTTCAAAGAACACTGCACTGGTTTAAAACCTGGGGAAGTGGGTGGGGTGCAAACACCAAAATGGAGACTACCACTCCTCCCTACATATAATCAAAAACAACAATTGGTTTTGCACATGGAAAAACTTTGTTTGAAAAAACAAATGCACACTGGTGTGGCAGCAATTCATATAGACATTACAAATTCAAAAAACAGTGGCACATTATGGACTAAGGAAACCGTCAAATGGGACATAGGAAATTTGGAAAAAGCATTACTGCTAACTAGAAATACATGAAAAAATTGAGGTTCTCAGTTCACACTTTTGGCCAAAAAATGCTTAAGCCCGCCTCCCAATCATCAAGGGGACATCAAGTGCAGGTCTGAATAGGACCCAATAGAGGTGACAATAGCGTAGGACCCACCTGCACTTGAGGTCCCCTTGATGATTGGGAGGTGGGCTTAAGCATTTTTGGCCAAAAGTGTGAACTGAGAACCTCAATTTTTTTCATGTATTCTAGTTAGCAGTAATGCTTTTCCAAATTTCCTATGTCCCATTTGACGGTTTCCTTAGTCCATAATGTGCCACTGTTTTTTTGAATTTGTAATGTCATATGAATGTTGCTCCACACCAGTGTGCATTTGTTTTTTCAAACAAAGTTTTTCCATGTGCAAAACCAATTGTTGTTTTTGATTATATATATGTAGGGAGGAGTGGTAGTCTCCATTTTGGTGTTTGCACCCCACCCACTTCCCCAGGTTTTAAACCAGTGCAGTGTTCTTTGAAGCAGGTATCTTCGCTCCCTAAGGTATGCAGGTCTGAATAGGACCCAATAGAGGTGACAATAGCGTAGGACCCACCTGCACTTGAGGTCCCCTTGATGATTGGGAGGTGGGCTTAAGCATTTTTGGCCCAAAGTGTGAACTGAGAACCTCAATTTTTTCATGTATTCTAGTTAGCAGTAATGCTTTTTCCAAATTTCCTATGTCCCATTTGACGGTTTCCTTAGTCCATAATGTGCCACTGTTTTTTGAATTTGTAATGTCTATATGAATTGCTGCCACACCAGTGTGCATTTGTTTTTTCAAACAAAGTTTTTCCATGTGCAAAACCAATTGTTGTTTTTGATCATACTAAAGAAAAACATCCTTCCCTCTCCAGTCATTGAAATCAGCCTAAATCCGTGAATCAAACCAGACAAGATCCTGCCAACGAATCTCAACTTTACAGTCTTTTGGGGTCAAGGGTAATCTCTGACTACTGTTTCCTACCAGCCATGAGATTATCTGGCCCAATGAGCCAAAGTCTCTGAAAGCATGCCGCCGTTATATTGACTGTACAGGTGCGCTGGAGGTCAGTGCTTTACCTCTTTCTAGTTCACATGATTTCTTTCTTATTTGGAAGGTCTAAAAGTTTCTGATAAGAATCAGGACAGAGTGGCTGAAGTCTCTATAGCTTACAACCGGTAACATCCCTGTAACTCCAGAGGCCCCCAACTGCATAAGGTCTGGCATTTACTGTGCAAATCATCTTTGTGTCCCGCACCCCCCCACCACCACCACCACCTTTCCATTTCCCTCTCTATCTCTTCCAAGTAGCTGTTGCTCCTTTGGCCCATTATCACTTCCTGTCCAGGAATGGTTTACTCTGACAATTATGGATGAGGTAGTGATTACATCCTCGAATTTAGACACAATCTTGTGGCAAATTGTGTGGTGGAATTTTTTGGATAAGGAGTTGCTACACTGAGGTGGGTGTCACGAGTCATTACCAGAACCCTGATTACGTTCTAAACTATTAACCCCCTAAATCACGTGTCAAACTCAAGACCCTGGAGCTGAATCAGGCCTACCATGTTATTTTACGTGGCCTGCAGGAGTTTAGGGCAGGGATAGACAAGGACCTTCTCTCTAGTTTTGCCAGCACTCGGCAGAAGCAGAACCAGTATATGGAGCAGGCACCATCTTATGCACCTCCACACCGCTCTGTTCAACAACCCACAGGCTAGTTCAGTCCACTCTCTAAGGTAGGAAGCTCAGTGCTAAAGAGATAGAAAGGGGTGACTGCTACACAATCTTAAAGGACATCTTGGTTTTTTCCTGACCAGGGCTCTTTGAGGGCTAGCATACTGCTAATGGGGCCGTTGGCTAAAATGAGTCTGTCACCCCTGCCCTAAATGGTTCCCATAGCTCCTCTATCCTCTCTCTTGCTGCTCCATACTCAATCCTCAGGTTCAGGGTGGTAAGCAGATTTATTATTAACTGATCAGTAGATGTCACATTTTAATGGACTAAATAAATTCTGACCTTATACAATGAGGATTGTAGGACTTCCCAGTATTTGTTTAATACTTGTATTACCATCAATTTTGGCAACCCTCTAACACGTGCACTGTCCTGCTGGTGTCTGGTTCCCCTTTTGAGTCGTCAGCGGTTCTGATAAAATACAAGAAAACCAAGGGTAAAGCACATCTCTGCCAGCCTCAAAAATGGTGAAAACATAAATAGAGATTTTGTGGTGAATTTGGCTCCAATACAATTGGTAAAATCATTCCTGTCGGCATGGCGCCACATATTGAAACATATATAAAAAAAGTTATTGCTACAAATGGCAGAAATCCTCCTCGTGCTGATGAGATCAGATGAGGTTGTCGCTATGCAGTTGACTCAAAAGACTCTCTATCAGCTGACCATGCAGCACACGTGAGCTCGATTTAGTGGGAATGGTTGATTACTAGCCTCTATAAAGCTGAGGTTCAGTTGTAGTTTGGTGCAGAGTATATTGTGAGCTGAGTGCTTGTGTCTTGTGATCTGCTTGCATTCTGTTTCTAGGATTTTACATTTTTAGCCCTGTTGTGTCCTGTTATGGTTTAGTTTTCTGTTCCCTGTTTGTTACCATTCTGTTGTGTCTTAGTGTTGCTTCTGTTCCTCCCTGTGTCAGCCTTGCTGGGAGTTCAGTGACATTTTGGTTAGGGTCAGCAGAACCGAGGGACATTGGTAGGGATATCACTGGGATAGAATAGGGCCAAGTTTTCAGTGCTAAGGGAACATAGTACATAGTAGAACAATTTTTTTTGCCAAAAGCAAAAGAAAAACCCTCAATATTTATTTCCTGAAAACTTCAATTTTAATCACAATTATTAAGAGAGGGTTCAGAGAGCAAAAATGGTTCAAATCCTAGATGACAAAGTGTCACAACTAACATAATAAGCAACAATTTTTGGGGACTAAGGAACAATGGAACTGGCTAACTACTGATAGCAGCAAGGCTAACTGTAACTGCCTGATGGGGTTACCTGTCTGGTGCCTTATTGTGCTGTAACACCCATCATTTTCCTATGACTACAAAATATGATACAATGATGCATCTGCAATATGCATCAACAGGAGCCAACAAGGTCTGCTATTTAAAAGAGCAAAGCTTCCAAAACATGTGGCGTCCTCAGGGGTAAATGGGGCTCATGCAGAAATAGATCAACAGGATTTTTTGCTCAATTACATTTTTTGGCTGGGTCTTTATCTCCCACATTACCCGACACCATAAGTAAGTCCCCTTAAGCAATAAAAGTTGCAGGTAGTTGGCAGATACCCATTGTGGCAGAGTGACCTTAGGTGCTCCCAGGTTTCTGCCACTAGGTGAAGTACAGCAGGTATCCTGCTTCTGATGTGCCACCAAGGATCTGGTCTCGGCAGGGGAAGCCAGCTATTTTGTGTCAGTAGCCTTACGTTGCTGACACATGTATCTAGCATGGCTGCCATGCAGTTAATATGGGCTGGCTTTTCCTGTAACAGTCATAGCGTTGGGTGGGAGGTCGTTCCCGCATTCCAGATCTTTTGGAAGCTCCCTGGAGGCCTATAAATAGCCTGGTACTGATGAGGGGCTTGTATGGTGTCACTGACTGAGTTGTATAGTGGTACTGGAATTAAGTTCCAGATCACACATTAGAGAGGGTCTCTTTGTACATGTTTAGTCAGTGGCCTGACGGCCTGAGGTTTCTGTTTGTATCGTCCTGTGCCTCAATAAATCCGGCTGAGGCCGGGATAAAGAGAATCCTAGTGTTGGAAAGTTGGTGTGCCAATACCGTTTATGAAAGACGGCGATCCTACAAGCTAAAATACCCCTGAGACTGTCTAAAATGGCGGCTGAATGAGTAAGATTCTCACACCATGTAGTACTCTAAAGTCCTTCACTCACCCATCTTCCTAAGAAATTTCAATGAAGGGCAGACACCATTCTTTACCATCTATCCATGGGTAAGCCATCTCCATCTTGAGGTCAAAAATGTGTTTACGAATAATAAAATAGAGTCAATAATACTCAAATCTCCCCCTCCCCCAGAGTCTCATTTTTTAGTATGGAATGCCCTCCTGATGAAGTTAGCTTGTGTATTGACCCTGACTATGACCTTGACCTCAGCCTTTTGCCCAATTCCTTCAAATCTGCTGCCTGGTAATTGTTGTTCACTCTGTAATATTGACCTGAGATCTGTCTTCTGACTACATCCTCATCTCATCCCAACCACTCTCCCAATTACAACCCCAGGCTTTGTTCCTGCCTCTGACTACACATTCCTAGTAGTGTATCTGCCAAAACCAAACAGGGACTTATGTGAGTATAGTGACGTGGTCAGCTGACTGCAAAAGTCAATACTTCTCTATACTTGTTCTGGGGAAAGGAACCGCAAACCTCCTTAGACTTTGCACCTAAGTTTAGCCAGCAGCCAGCCAACTATGACTGCCGCAATTATTACTCTGGTGGGAACAGTAGAAATCTGAAGTCTTTGGTACCTTCCACTCCCCAATAAGTCCTGAAAAGTAGGTGCCTCTTACAGACTTCAGTGTACTAGTCATCACAAAATAACTCTACCCTGTACCAGTGACTACACTGATGCCTCTACCCTGTACCCAGAGCCGTTCCTAGGGGCGGACGAGACGGGCGATCACTCGGGGTGCCGAGGCTCCTTTCACCCGAGGGGGGCGCCGCGACCGCCCGCCTCGAGGATCGCCCCTGACTCTGCGTGGCTGTTTTATAACAGTCGTGCAGAGCCAGCAGCTGCAGGGAGGAGGCAGGATGGATCGTTCCCATCCTGTCTCCTTCCCTGTATCAGCGTTGCAGGGGGTGCACGGCTTTCACCACGCCCCCTGTGACGCTCGATCTCCTCGGCTGGCAGCTCTGCCACCGAGGAGATCCCTGAAAGCTGCATGCAGCGTAAGCAGCGTGATGACGTCACAGCTCAGCAGCTCCGGACCAGGACGCGGTGAGTAGTTTTTTTGTTATTTTATAAATTAGTTACAGGGGGGCATATACAGGCTACAAGGGGGGCATCTGCTGGTTACAGAGGGGCATCTACTGGCTACAGGGGGGCATCACTGGCTACAGGGGCATCTCTGGCTACAAGGGGCATCTACTGGCTACAGGGGGCATCTACTGGCTACAGGGGGGCATCTACAGGCTACAGGGGGCATCACTGGCCACAGGGGGCATATACTGGCCACAGGGGCATCTACTGGCCACAGGGGGCATCTACTGGCCACAGGGGGCATCTACTGGCTACAGGGGGGCATCTACTGGCTACAGGGGCTACTGTCTGGCTACAGGGGGGCATATTACATGGCTACCATATGAGGTGCTATAGATGGGGCGTTTGTATAGAGATAGGAATTGGTCGAGAAGTGCTGATAAAGTGAGGAGTCTAAGATGTTTGTAAATTTTACAGTGAAGAGTCGGGAGTAGAAGAGAAAGAAGAAGAGAAAGAGAAAAAACTCTTCAGAGACGTCTCTTGTAAGTCACTAGATATAACTTTACCTTTTACAGTCACTCATGATGCCTACCCTACCGTAATCAATACCGATAGCCATGTACACTGGTATCCACCACTGGATGGCACTGTGTCCGGTAATATAGGTTGTATTGTCATTTGTTATTCACTGTGTGTGGTATATGGGTCATGTGAGGTTTAACCCTGGTTGAATGTGTACTTAGTGTCTTGATCGGTTGTGTACATTTGGGAACTGTATGACTTTTTAGTAGTTTAAATAGCATATTGGTAAGCTTTTTGTATATTTTGGCTTTGTTTATGGTGATCAATGTGTCGCATAGGGCGCAATATGTTACGGGGAGGGAGAGGGCGAAATTTCTTCACCTCGCCCTTAGTGAAATTTGGCCTAGGAACTGCCCTGCCTGTACCAGTCACTACACCGATGCCTCTATCCTGTACCAGTCACTACACCGATGCCTCTATCCTGTACCAGTCACTACACCGATGCCTCTATCCTGTACCAGTCACTACACTGATGTCTCTACCCTGTACACTACACCGATGACTCTACCCTGTACCAGTCACTACACTGATTCCTCTACCCTGTACACTGCACTGATGCCTCTACCCTGTACCAGTCACTACACTGATGCCTCTATCCTGTACCAGTCACTACACTGATGCCTCTATCCTGTACCAGTCACTACACTGATGCCTCTACCCTGTACCAGTCACTACACTGATGCCTCTACCCTGTACCAGTCACTACACTGATACCGTCCTCCGTTACCCCTGTACCAGTCACTACACTGATGTCTCTACCCTGTACCAGTCACTACACTGATGCCTCTACCCTGTACCAGTCACTACACAGGGGTGTAATTTTACGTTGGCTGTTGTATGTTCTCTACGCTCATTTATACCACTGCTTGGAGTATTGTGCAATGCACTCACCGCTGAATAGGATGATGTAGTTGTAAGTGATCTTTTTGTTGCCCATATTTAAAATGACTTTAAATGTGGTCCCGTCTTCTTCAGTCAGGTTCTTCAGAGTGATTGTGGAGGATCTTTTCTCATACGTTATGCGATCTTCATAACCCAACCTTCCTTGTAGGTCACCATGATAGACGCCGATTATCTCTCCTTTGGAATTAATAAAGTCGAAGCGATAGTCATTGCGTTGACGGACCTCTGGCATTTCAAAATGAAGGTCGGAGCCCAGCTGCCCAGGGACATTCCTAGTAGTCTGAGCCATAGCGAGCCCTGAGGACACAGAAGAAACAGAAGATGCGAGATGATGATTTAGTAACATATGATGTGAGATGTCGTATAGTCATACAATGTATTACTGGAGGCAGTCAGCAAGAAGGTTGTAAGCGAAGCTGTAAACAGCTGAGAAACTCAGGATCTCGATGGACAGTGTGCTGCTGAGCTATGTATCTAAGCAGGTGAGCTGTGATACTATGCTATGTACCTAAGTTTATCCTGTGTGATACTGTCTGCTGAGCTGTGTATCCAATGCTATCCTGTGCACATCTCGTGTCAGGAAGAGTCGGAGTTAGCAGTCAGAGCACGGAGTTTGGAGCCGGGCAGCTGTCTCTCTCCTCTGCAGGGGGAGAGTGGCTCCCGGATGAAGAGACACAAGCATCCCAGCCCCCTCGGGCGCTCAGAGGGGCTCGGGAGTCTCAACTTTTGGCCCGGAGGAAAGTCCATGCTGGGGAGGAATCTACCAACCCCTCCCCGCTACCTCCAGCAAGGAGAGGAAGGAGAAGCAGGGAAAATGTGCACCTGCTAAGGAGCGAGGATCCAGCGCTGCGGGGGCTGTGAGTGTCGGAGTCGTGGAGGAGGAGGCGCCCCCCTCTCAATAGACCTACAGTGCGGGGGCCGTCTGCAGCTGAGGGACTGAGCAAGTCCAGGAGTGCGGGGGCAGGAGCCCTGGAGGAGGCGATCAGCTGTGAGTCCAGAGCTGTGAGGAATGCAAGGCAAGATCAAAGGGAGCTCCCTGCTGAGCTTCCAAGAGGAGAGACTGAGGGAGCAGGGGCTGCTGTGAGAGGAGAGAGTGCAGGGGAGGCCGCGACCAGAGACCCCAGAGCTCAGATAAGCATAGTCAGTGCAGAGCCAGCGAGGGATGGAGCCCCTGAACACAGAGGCAGGCAGGAGACTGCTCTGTTCAAAGTCATGGAACAGTGCAAAGGGCAGGGGATGCCTATCCCTGCTGAAGAGACTGCAGCTGCTTCTATCAGAGACAGTGCAACCAGTCATACCAGTAACACTGCAACAAGCCAGCACACCCGTGATGTCGCTCAAAGCAATGCCAGTCTACACAGTCAAAGCTCCCATGATAACTGCATCCGTGATGAACGCACCCATGATGCTTGCGTCCGTTGTGAACGCACCCATGATGCTTGCGTCCGTGGTGAACGCACCCATGATGGCCTTTCCACAATTCCGTGTGGAACGCACCCATGATGCTTGCGTCCGTGGTGAACGCACCCATGATGCTTGCGTCCGTGGTGAACGCACCCATGATGCCTGCATCCGTGATGAACACACCCATGATCCCTGCATCCCTGATGAACGCACCCATGATGCCTGCCTCCTTGATGAACGCACCCATGATGCCTGCATCCATGATGAACGCACCCATGATGCCTGCGTCCATGATGAACGCACCCCTGATGCTTGCATCCGTGATGAACGCACCCATGATGCTTTCAGCGCAGCGAACGCACCATGATGCTGCATACCGTGATGACACCGCAGCACCATGAGGCCTGCATCCGTGATGAACGGCACCCTATGCACTGCAATCCATGGTGACGGCACTCCATGATGGGCCTGCAACCATGATGCAAACGCACCCATGATGCCTGCATCCGTGAGAGAACGCATCCAGTTTCAAGCTAAGCCCCAGCGGCAGCCAATGGGATTTCGCTAGAAAGGGACCAGAGGAAGCCCAGAAAGCACCGGAGCAGGAGCAGCCAGGGGGCCGGGACACGGGGGGGGTTCCAGAAACCCCGCAATCTCTCCGCCAAACACCCCTTGCATGGGCCCCGGCCGGAGCACAGGAACACCAGCGCAAGGTGGAGCCCCCCAAGGAACGGCCACGGGGGGAGATCGAGCCAACGAATCCTTAATAAGGTTAAAGGGGGCTCCCAGGGAGCAATGTCCTTAAAGAGCGGTAATCCTGCGGTCCCCGGGGTGGCGGGAGTATGTGACCTGGTGTCAAACTGGGGGGTGATGAAGGAGAAGGACTCCCCAAAAGTCAGGGAGCCGGATTCCCTTCTTTTCTTAAAGAATTTTCCAGCATTTTGTAATAGGGGAATTGTGACTTTTTCCAGGCAAATGATAATGTAAAGTTTCAAATGAAAATGTGACAAAAAAAAAAGAGGAAAGACCTTGAAAACAGCTGAGGAAATAAGGGACAGGGTGAGGAAGCTAAAGCTAAAGAAAACCTTTTGATTTACAACAACAGTGGAATGTTTAAAGGAAAAATATAAAATGAGGTAGATTCAGAGAGAGAAAAACAGGGGAAGACAGGGGAGTCTGAGGAAGGAGAGGAGAGGAGAGGAGGCCCGGGGAGGAGGGGAGGAATATAAAAGGCTCCGGGGGGTTCTGGTATTCCCTCACAGCCACCCCCGGCAGACAGTGTGGGATACCCCCAAGAAAGGGCTCTTTCTGTGGGAAAAATGAGCTAGGCCGGGGAAAACCCGGGGGGGATTGTGGGGGGAGATAGTGCGTTTGGGGAGTCCCCGAAAAACCTTCAGGGTTTCACCCTGGGGGACCCCCTTCCTAAAGGGGGGGGGAAAGGGAAAAAAAAGCAAAAAAAAGGTTGGCGGGGAGACGTCCAGTTTGTATTTACCCCTTCTCGGGGAAAACTGGCAGAGCAAGGGGTGCGGAGCAAGAGTTAGCGGGGAGGTGTCGTTGGGGTCTGCTGTAGCAGCCCCATTAATTCCCCTGACCCCGATAGCCTAGAGCCTTCCCCTGAGATGGAGTATGGGGGAAAACAAACAGTTCAAAGTGTGTGGGAGAAGGTGGGTGGAAGTGTGGGTGGTAAAATTCCCATCAAAAGTTTTTGGGGCAAATGTCGGCAAAAAGGTATCAAAAAAAAACAGGAATGATTTTAAAGGGCGGGGGAGGGAAGAATGAGGGTAAGAATGGGGAGGCAAGGGGGGGGGGTGAAAGTGATTATGGACAGATAAAGGATGAATGAAGGGTTTAAGTAGGGGGCCGAAAAGTAGGGGTGGGGAGGGTACGCCGCAGCGGAATTTCCCCAACCGAAGTACGGGGGGGGGGGGGTACCAGTATGCAAATGTTTGGTTTGGGGGGGGGCAATTTTCCCGACCACCACATTGGGGGAGCGAGGAGGACAGACGCTTTCCCGGAGGGGCCCTCAAGAGAGGCGACCAAAACAAAACACTAAAGGGTAGGGGAACCCTGTCCTTTTGGATAGAGGGATGGGGCTCTCTGCCCCCCCGAAAGGCAAAGGACGGAGGGAGGGGGTGCCAGGCAACCCCCCACAACCGGGGAGGGGGCATCCAGGCAGAATGTTGTCTTTCAGATGGGTAGGCAATGGCCCGAGCCCTGATAGATTTCTGGTGGTGGAGCTCCCCTTTGGGGGTGAAATTAGGGTATCGCTCGTTGCCGATACAAATTTTCCGGGTCCCCTATATAACGTAGCTTTAAAGGGGCAAGAGCTGGGCTTTTTTGTCCCCCTAAAGAGCTCAAAGCAGTATCGCCCGAGAAGGGGTTTTGCGCCCCAAGCGTTTCCCGCCAAAACAAATTAAGAGGTGACCCCTTCTAACACATAACGATCCTCATTATGTAGAATCTGACCTGGCTAAGTAGGTAGGAGGGGTGGCCAGTTCCAAAAAGAACTTTAAGAGCACGGTATCTGGTCAGGGGCCCGGCCCCCTTTTTGGTCAAGTTGAGGTACTCTGGTAACACCGTATCATTTTTCCCATCCCCACTTCCCCGGCGAGACAGAATCCCGGTCTTTTACCCGGGGCAGCCGAACTCTGTACAGGGTTGGGGACCCCACATTTTTAGTGCCCGTTTTAGGGCCGGTTTTTGTGAATTTTTTTGGGGAAGTAGGCCCTTCCTCCAATGGGCAGGATTCGCTTTTCACCTGTGTGGTGACTTTGGGGCAACCCCTTTTGCCGCTGCCCTCGCTCTTTTGAAAAAAACCCACGGGCCCCCTCGGGAATGGGTGAGACAAAGGGTGGGACGGGGGAGGACAGGATGAGGGAAAAAAACAAATGGTGGGGAGCAGGGGACGATGATGAAAAAAAAAGAAACGGCAGCACAAAATGGGCATGGAGGCCGGAAAAGGGGGAGGGGGGGGGCTTCCCGGACCCATGCAGGGGGTTTTCTGATTTGACCTGAAAAGCCTCCATACAGGCTGACACCCTGAGGGGAAAACACATAAGGAAGAGATAGGGGGTGGTGAGGAGGAGGAGGAAAGCCGCCCTCCCTGCGGCCTCCATCACTCAGGGAGGAAAAGAAGGGATGGTGGGGGCAAAAAAGGGAGAGGGCTCACAAAAGCGGAGTGCAAGAACAGGGAGAAGGGGAGGGTTTGGGGCGACTCTCTCTCGAAAGTGGGGGCCATCTACTCCCCCCAACCTAAGCCAGATACCGGGCCAAGGAAGGCATGGTAACCCCCCCCTGTTGAGGGCGCCAATGGTACGGAGTCCCCCCCGGTTTGTACCCAAACCCCATTGGTGATTAGGAAAAAAGGGGGGACAAGCACAACCCGGGCGGAGGGACCTTAGGGGGGCGGTGTTGTTTCCCTGGGAAACCCCCAAAAGGGTCCTAAAGACCCGGGGGGTAGGAAAAAGCCAGGCAAAATGAGTGGGGTTTGGGAAGGGAAAAAGCGACACCTGGGAAGGGTGTAAACATGTAAAAATTTGGTTTGTCGGTGGTTGAAAAGGGGCGACTCCCCCCGGCCCCATGGGGAGGGAGAGGGGACGTTAGAGGTAAAAAGAAGGTGTTGAGCCTGATAAAAAGTGAGTTGGTTTGTTTAGGTATAATATTTTTGTATGTAGTTGTGTATTAATGGGAAAGTTTAAAAAAAAATGTTTTTTTTATAAAAAATTTTTTTAAAAAAATTAAAAAAAATAGGGGGTTAGGGAAAGTAGGGTTTGGGGGGAGGGAAAATGGGGAAAAGGAATGGAAAAGTTGGTTCCTGCCTGATTGGAAAAATGTAATTGGACATAAACAAAATGGGCCACAAAAAATGGTTGGATTGGGGGCCCTACTGGGGGGGTGGTTGGGGTGGGATTTGGGAAAGAATTTTAGGATTAAAGGGGGTGGGGGTTAATAACATTAAATATTGGAAATATGTTTTTTAAAAGGTAAAGTAGTTTTGGTTGGGGCCCGTAAAGGTAGAACGGGGGGAATGAAAGTGAAATTGGAAAAATTTGATTGGACCCAAGGGATTGTAAATGTTTATATATAGCTTTACTGAAAATTTTGTAATGGTCCAGCTTAAAACAATAATAGGGTTTCGCTGGCGTGGGTATTAAACCTTTTTTGATATGTCTGCTGATTGTATCTAACCTACCCTTTTGGGTACTGCCTGCTGAGTGTGTATTAAAACCTACCCCGTGTGATACTGTCGTGACTGTTATCTAATTTCAAAACCCGTGTGAACTGTTGCTGACCCGTGTAACTAATCCATCCCGTGTTACTGTTTTTGCTGACGTGTATCTTATCCTTTCCTGTGTAATTTGTCTGCTGAGCGTGTATTAATCCTATCCTGTGTGATACGTCTGCTGAGCGTGTATCTAATCCTATCCGGTCGGGGTTTTTTTGTGAGCTTTTTCTCATCCCTTTTTGTGTTGTCTGCTGAGCGTGTATCTAATTTCCCATCCCTTTTTGATAATATCTGCTGAGGTTATCTAATTCCCATCCTGTGTATAGCTGCTGAGCCTGTATCTAATCCCCATCCTGTTGATACTGGTTTGCGGTTCTATTGGGCCGGGGTATGGGGGGATTTATTTCCGGGTGATCCCTTTCTCTGTGGGGGAAAATTTGCCCCGGTTTTCTGCAGTTGCACAATTCCCCGCCTATGGGGCCTGAAGCCAGATTTAAAACAAAAACAGGAAGAAGTTTCAGGAAGTTTTACTTGCACATAAAGGAAAGTTCAACTTGCAAGCGAGCGCTGCAGGGAGAGGCAGACGACCATACGGGTCAGGATATATCTACATACCCTGCCTGGATATCTATACTGCACCTGGATATATACCCTGCCTGTATATATATACACTGCACCTGGATATTTACTATATACCCTGCCTGGACATAGCACTATACCTGGATATATACTATATACCCTGCCTGGACATAGGACTATACCTGGATATATACTATATACCCTGCCTGGACATAGCACTATACCTGGATATATACTATATACCCTGCCTGGACATAGGACTATACCTGGATATATACTATATACCCTGCCTGGACATAGGACTATACCTGGATATGCACCATCTGGATAAACGTACCCTCGTTGGAGATACAGAATGCCTGGATACACTTCTCTACCTAAATCTAAGCTCTGCACCTGGAGTCCACCCCTCATCTCTGCAGGAGGAAGGGTCTCAACTGGGACTGGATATCCCTTCCCCCCCTCCTTTTCTTCCAGCTACTTGATGCAAGTTCTGGATTTCCTTTTCAGGGAGTGTGGAGACCCTGGGTAACAGGGGCGCTGAGACCCTGGGTTACGGTTGGTGCAGAGACCCAGGATTATGGGGGCGCGGAGACCCTGGATTATGGGGGCGCGGAGACCCTGGGTTACGGGGGCACGGATACCCTGGATTATGGGGGTGCGGAGACCCTGGATTATGGGGGCGTGGAGACCCTAAATTATGGGGGCGCGAAGACCCTGGTTATGGCGGCGCGAAGACCCTGAGTTATGGGGGCGCGGAGACCCTGGGATATGGGGGCGTGGAGACCCTAATTATGGGGATGCGAAGACCCTGAGTTATGGGGGCGCGGAGACCCTGGGATATGGGGGCGTGGAGACCCTAAGTTATGGGGACGCGGAGACCCTGGATTATGGGGGTGTGGAGACCCTGGGATATGGGGGCGCGGAGACCCTGGATTATGCGGGCGCGGAGACCCTGGGATATGGGGGCGCGGAGACCCTGGGATATGGGGGTGCGGAGACCCTGGTTTATGGGGAAGCAGAGACCCTGGATTATGGGGGCGCGGAGATCCTGGCTTATGGGGGCGCGGAGACCCTGGATTATGGGGGTGCGGACTCCTCTGGACATGGCTCCGTTTTCTATTATTAGCTGCACTCCCAGGATTTTTTTGTTGTTTTTGCTGTGCTCTTGTTTATTCCATGCCAGCGCTATTTCAGCAGATTACCACTAGATGGAAAATGTCATGACAGCAGTACTTCAGCACTTTACCATCAGGTGGCGTCCTTATCCTATTTCATTCCATCACGCTGCGCTTTGATTTTTGGAGCGACATTGGCACATGGCGCAGTATTTATTGACATGTTTCACATGGTATCAGATAGGGGGTCGGTCACCATGACTAGTGCAGGGCCCCCTGTGATTACCGGACGAGGCAATGTCTGGACATTAGGGAATTGCACTTCTAGCAATTGTCCCTGGCAGGAATGAAGCTTCCCTGCAGCCTGGAGCAAGTACATCCAGCCATATCCCTGTATAGAAAACCACAGCCCTACTATACTAGACACAAAGAGGCGAAAATAGGAGCAAAATAAACCTGTGACATTAGGAAACACTGGCTCCATGGACAGGTCTGGGCATGTGCCACCACATGTGATCAGCCATCAGATGATGCACATCGACCTGCAGTCCTGTGCAAAACCCAAAAATGTGTGCCATATATATATATATATATATATATTATATATATATAATATATATATATATATATATATATATATTATATATATATATATATACCGATAGACATATACATTTCTTAAAGTTCATCTAAGAAGCCCATTAAGGAGTCAGAGGCTTTTCTTAGGCTCATGAAGGAGACACATGGAGGAGACAATGAGGACCTCACCTTGCTGCTGTTTTACAAAAAAAAAAAAAAAAAAATCTGCAGGAACTTTGTTTTGGAAGTTTCTAAGAACTTTATACAGGACATGAAAGAAGAGAAGGGAAGCCGGTGTCAGAGGCTGAGGGGGCCAGGGGTGCACTCACCGATCCCCGTGACGAGCAGAAGTGACCGCAGCATCCTCTCTCTGAGGAGTCCAGAACGATATGCCGGCACATTAGCCAAGGATCCTACGTATAGCTGAGGCGGGGCGTGTCGGAGCCTCTCTGTCACCGGCTCAGCAGTGCAGGTATCCCATGTCTGTTCAGTCATTTCATTTGCTTTGTACTTTCTTTGTCATTTTCACTGATTAATGACTCGGCTACATTTTTTCAGTTTTTGCCTCCCTGCGTTCCTGCAATCAGGGCTCTTTTCAGCGCTGCAGCTGTGTGAGGATTTGTTTTATGCGGGAGAAGTTGTATTTTTTTTTTTTTTATTGGGAGGGGGCTGCAGTTTGAGTTTATATTAAAATTACTGCTGAATTTTTTTGCAAGAGAAAATTTCCACTGTGAACATAAAAAAAAAAAGCAATTTTCTCCCATAATATTTTTAATTTACTAGTAAAATTGTGTTTTACCCCAATAGCACTGTATGACCCAATTGGGGACGTATGCACTACATAAACAAATTTATTTTAAAAGAAGCATGGACTATTAAAAGAGGCCTGAACTTGCGGGACAAGGATGTAAATTTGCCTCTGTATTAAGCATTGGTGCGTCCTTACTTGTAATATGCTGTTCATTTCTGGGCCCAAGTTTATAGAATTGCTGTTTTGGATCTTGCCAGAGTGCAAAGACGAGCAACCAAACTTATGGTTGCTTTCCTAAAACAGAGGGGATCCATATAATTGGCCCTTTTGTAGATGTAGATAAAAAAGTGTAAAATACTCCAATTTACGAGACGATAATATTGACGCGTTTACTATTATAAGTGATGTGAAAAATTAGAGTAAAATTTCCATCTTGACCCCAAGACTTTAAATCTTTCAAGGACAGAGTGTCTTGCGCTTAAAAGTCTAGAGGGGGACAACTCTATTGTTATTAAGCCATCCGACAAGAGGGACAGCCTCATCATTCAGGACAACAGGGATCTGTATCTGTTGATCCTGAGTCCAATAGAATTGTATCCTCTTGCACTCACTACGTTAATTTGTATAAAATGCAGTTTATTAAGTATAACAATAAAACATATTAAAATAAAAAAAGACAAAGGAACACATACTAATGTCTACGCGTTTTGAGCCTGCTCAGTGGGCACTTAGACGTGACCGTAATTATTTGAAACAGGAAATACCAGTAAATAACTTCATAGTTGCTACACAAATAGGAAAGCTGTGCATTAACCCTTTAAATACCCACATCAAACACATAACACTATGCAGTGTATTATAACTAGTGTTGATCGAACCGTTCGAGAAAAGTTAAGTTCGAGTCGAACTTCTCGGTTTTTTAGAATGCAAACCGAGTTTTACGGTTCGTTCAAGTACAGTTTGCGTTCAACATGCGCGTTAGACACACCATTTTTAGTTTCATTTTTAGCTGCTTCCTACACTTTTGGCGGCCATTCAGTCAGTGCAGAGCACAGAGAAGTATCAAAGACATCATCGCTAAGGCGTAGCGCTCTCACTGGCTGCTAAAATCACATGACCCTGTTATATGTATTTCACTGTTTTGCCTTGTGAATGACATTTCCAGTTTACTTTCTGTACTGATCTTACTGCTCTCTATCTGCTTGCTTGCTTGCTTGCTTGCTTGCATGCAGGCACACCATTTCTCAGCTATTTTAGACAGGAAAAGCTGCTAGATTAGTTAAAAGCAGGGAGATAGCAATAGTTAGGGAGTTTTGTATTGCTGGCTGGATCTTTCCCATCTTTATACTGAGTGCCCAAAAGTACATTTTTGCCGTTTTCAGGGTACAGCTATTATATAAGACACTGTTACTTAATCTCCAATAAAAAGAAATCGATTTCAAATACTGGTTGCTTGCTGAAAACTTTATTGTGTGCCCAAAAGTTCCTATTTGCAGTTTTCGGGGTAAAGCTATTGCATAAGACACCGTTAGCAAATTTCCTATAGAAAGAAATTTATTTCAGATAGTGGTTGCTTGGTGTAAATTTTATTAAGTGCCCAAAGGTTATTTTTTCAGTTTTCAGGGTACAGCTATTGCAATAAGACACCAGTAGCAAATCTCCAATAGAAATAAATCTATTTCAAATTGCGGTCGCTTGCTAAAAATTTTATTGAGTGCTCAAAAGTTCTTATTTGCAGTTTGGGGAGTACAGCTTATTTCCTATAGAAAGAAATCTATTTCAGATACTGGTTGCTTGGTGTAAATTTAATAAGTGCCCAAAAGTTCATTTTAACAGTTTTGGGGATACAGCTATTGCATAAGACACCGTTAGCAAATCTCCTATAGAAAAAAATCTATTTCAGATAGTGGTTGCTTGGTGTAAATTTTATTAAGTGCCCAACAGTTCATTTTTGCTGTTTTGGGGGTACAGCTATTGCATAAGCCACCGTTAGCAAATCTCCTATAGAAAGAAATCTATTTCAAATTGTGGTTGCTTGGTGCCAATTTTGTTGAGTGCCCAAAACTTCATTTTTGCAGTTTTCGGGGTACAACTATTTCATAAGACACCGTTACTAAATCTCCAATAAAAAGATATCTATTTCAAATAGTGGTTGCTTACTGAATATTTTATTGCGTGCCCAAAAGTTCTTTTTTGGAGTTATGGGAGTACAGCTGTTGCATGAGACACCATTAGCAAAGCTCCTATAGAAAGAAATCTATTTCAAATAGTGGTTGCTTGGTGTAAGTTTTATTGAGTGCCCAAAAATTAATTTTTGCAGTTTTCGGGATACTGCTATTTAATAAGACACCATTAGCAAATCTCCTGTAAAAAGAAATCTATTTCAAATTGGGGCTGCTTGCTGGAAATGTTTTGAGTGCCTAAAATTAAATTTTTGCAGTTTTTGTGGTACAGCTATTGCATAACCCACCAATAGCAAATCTCCTATAGAAAGAAATATATTTTAAATTGTGGTTGCTTGATGTAAATTTTATTGAGTGCCCAAAAGTTCATTTTTGCAGTTTTTGGGCTACAGCTATTGCATAAGACACCATTAGCAAATTTCCCATAGAAATACATTTATTTCAAATACTGTTTGCTCGCTTCTGCAAATTATTCTGATTGAACCAAAATTAATTTTTCCAGTTTTGGGGCAGAGTTCTTTCATAACAGACGTTAGCAAATCTTTAGGTTTTTAATATTTAGCTTTTGAACATGCAGTGATCTAGAGGTGCTAATTAAGCAAGAAGGGGCATAGGACGTGGAGCTAGAGGTAAAAGACAAGGCACTCCTTTCAGTGCTCCGGACAACACACAAGCGAGCACATCAACAGTCACAGGACCGTCAGGCCTGTCATTGCTTAGTCGGTTACCTGTGAATCTCAGTACTGAAGATCGTTGATAATCTGTTCTTCAGTGGATATCAGACACTGTATCCAGCAGTTTTACCTCCTCTTCCTCTCACTCATGGCCACAAATGTCATCATCTTCATAAGTCCAACCTGAAGGAAACACGGCCGAATGTCACAACCAGAAATAAAGAGCACTCCAGGTAATCCATATTGTAAAGAGCTCTTTGTTGTTGAAACAATGCGGTTGGGGTCGGAAGGCATTTCAAAAGATCATGAGGACAAAGAGGATGATTTTGTCTGCTCTTATGCCCTCAGAGGAGATGAAGGAAGCTGGTCCATCGGCAGAAATCCTGAGCGGTCAGCGGTGCCTCGCAGTGCCTGAGGCTTCTAGCCCGCAGCTTGAGTATGTAGACTCTCAGGAAGAGGAAGTCACCTGTGATGATGATGACATAGCAAATCCAACGTGGTCTGTTGAGCACATCATCAGTGGAGGAGGATGATGGAGTACTGTCAGTGCGAGTCAGGCCTCAGAAAGGGAGAGGGCGGTCACACCAGTCCACTGACATTACTCTGGCATCCGTGGTCAGTGGTGGCAGTGGGAACACTGCTACTAGGTTTTCACAGTCGAAGAGGTCCAGGACCTGTGAAGCCTGGGCCTTTTTCGATCAAGCCTCAGATTCTGCGACAGAGGTCATATACTGGATTTGCTTTCAACGTGTCAGTAGAGAAAAGGATATAAAGAGTTTAAGCACCACGACATGAACAGGCACATGCATGTAAAGCATGAATTGCTGTGGAAGAGTCACTTGGAGAAAAAAGGCCACACAGGTCCTGGGCTTTCAACCACCGTGACATCTTCTGCCTGCTCCTCCTCCGCTACTTCCAAGCCCAAGCGGTTGTCTGCTGTCAATGTGCTGGAGCAGCATGAGCAAGTGCTATCCCCAGTCCCAAATACTGTTGGCTGATTCTAACCACCAGCAACACAGCCTACACCTTCCCCCTCCACCAGTAGGACCTGCACACCGTAAAGCGGCCATTCCGGCAACTAGCCTTCTGTGTACCAGTTGTGGGAGCAGAAGAAACGCTTTCACCCCTACGATCCCAAAGCCAAATGCCTGAATGTCAGCATTGCCAGGCTCTTGGCCTTGGAAATGTTGCCTTTCCGCTTGGTGGACACAGATGGGTTCCACCACATCATGGTCTTGGCATGCCCGCAATATCAGATGCCGAGCAGGCATTTCTTTGCCAGAAAAGCTGTTCCTGCCCTGGCCAGCCACGTTGCAGAAAAGAAATCCAGTGCGTTGGCTAGATCTGTGTCCACCAAAGTCCATCTCAATACAGACACATGGACTAGTAAGCACCATCAAGGGCGTTAATTCTCACTGACTGCCCACTGGGTGATTTTGGTGGAAGACAGTCCCTCTGGTGATGGGTCTCGGCCGACACTCTTCCACACTGCTGGGATGGTACAGAGTCCAGATCCCCAACCTCGACAGGTAGTATCACGGGCCAAGAGAAACCAGGCCATTCTCAAATTAATTTGTCTTGGAGACCGTCAACACACAGGTCAAGAGCTGTGGACAGCACTGTGCATACAGACCAGTGGCTGGGTGCTAAGAACCTGGCACCAGGCAAAGTGGTGTGCAACAATGAGAGAAATCTTTTTGATGCCCTTTGAATAGATAGACTTACACACATCCCTTGCCTGGCGCACGTCATGAACCCAGCTTTATATCTCCGGTCCTGATATTAACTCTCTTCTCTCCCGAATCCCAGACTGTCTATCATCCATATCCTCCTTCTTCTCCTCCCACCTCCTAAACCCTAAAATGTGGAGAAAACCGAATTCAATCATCTTCCCACCATCCCACTCCTTTCCCTTCCACCTGATCTCTCTATAAACGTTTAATGGCGCACCCCTCTCACCAATCCACAAGTCAGTGCCTTGGATAACCTTTGGACTCCTCTCTATCCTTCAAACCACACACCCAAATGCCTCACCTCTGCCTGCACCTCCACTTGAAAATATTTCATGCATTCCTCACCTTTGACAATTACCAAAAACGCTAGTCCATGCCTTGTCATTTTCTACGTCTAGACTAAATGTAACACGTTCTCTGTGGCCTCCCTCCAGCACTCTCGCTCCCCCTTTAAACCATCCTCAACTCGCTGCCCGTCTAATCCACCTCTCTCCCAGCTACTCCTCTGCCTCTCCCCTCTTCAATCCCTTCACTGGCTACCCATTGCCCAGCAAATTCAGTTCAAATTACTAACCATGACCTACAAGGCTTTCCATGACCTCTCCCCTCCATACATCTCTGCTCTAATCTCCAGATACCTCCCCTCATGCAATCTCCGCTCCTCACAGGACCTTCTCCTCGGTTCACCTCTCATAAGCTCCTCACATAACCTTCTCCAAGACTTCACTCGTGCTTCACCCATTCTCTGGAACTCCTTAACCCAAAACATCAGACTATCCCCAACTTTCACCCAAGTTTCTAAAGCAACCAAAAACCCACCTCTTCAGGACGCTTATAAAACCCACACTAACCCCACCACCTACACCGGCCCACAAACATGTCCCCCCACACCTTCTGTTTCTCCCCTTCCTTTCCCTTTTAGATTGTAAGCCCTCACGGGAGCTGTCCTCTTTCCTCTCTGTATCAGTTCATAGTAATTTTTCGTCACCATTGTATTTGTTCAACATTTGTTATGTCTGTAAACCCCCTTTGAATGTACAGCACCCTGGAATCAATAGCGCTCTAAAATAAATAATAATAATAATAATAGTAGTGCACAAATTTCTCAAGTGCTACCCAAGTCTTGACTGTTGCTGGGAAGG
>JAODAL010022752.1:0-64062 GCA_025379985.1 Phyllomedusa bahiana
ATTTTAACGATGGTGCGGATCAACTTTGAAAATATTTTTGTTTCTGAAAGGCTGGCCCCCCGATGGTAAAAAACCTACAGCCAAGCATAGTTTGGGGGAAGTTGTCGTGTCCAGGCCTACTAATGCGCTGGATTCTTGCATTCAAGCTACTACTCAGCTTGGTTTGTTCCAGCCATCTGAGTCTACTAAGTCTTTCAACCAAGAATCCAAGTACAAAGCTCCTGGTCTGGCTTAGGGTGCGTTCACACAGAAAAGACCAAATACCGGTTGGATTTTCTGAACCGGTATTTTGTCTTTTTTTGGCACGCAGGGTGATTGTTTCTGTCCACGGTTTGCGGATTCAAGCCCTCCCTCTTTGCACCCACATGTTCATATGATAAGCCAGATTAAAAAAGTGTCTGTGAAAAAATAGCACTTTTTTACAGACACTATTTTAGTCTGACTTATTTTATTAATAATATGTGATAGTTTTTATCTCTCCATTAAAGTATTCAATTTTTTTAATAATTTTGGACGCAATCAAGTGATCATTCGTGAGAGCGCTTGTTTCCTTCTACCTCCATTTTTTCCATTGTGTCAGTTCTGACTATAGTGGTAGTATAAAAAAATGTAGAATTATGTCATAGAGGAAAGAAGCAGAGCTATGTGATATATGGTCATTGTAAGCAGGACTCCTACTGCCACTTAAAGGGGTTTTGCCACAAAATAAAATTGACGTGGGAAGTTTGTAAATTAAATAATAAACATTTTCACCATTCATTATTATTAAAAATTCTGCACCGTTTTTGTTTTAGCTGCTCCTTTAGTGAACCATAGTTTACAGCTCGTCTCCAGGGGATACGACCAGGGTTGTGAGCTCATCAGTCCTGGTCACACATGCTCAGACATCACCTCTCCTCTCAGGCAGCTACTGAGTGTTCAAATCCCGGTTGCTGTCATTCTACTCCTGTCCTTTGGACTAGTTAGTAATAAGTCAAACAGTGCAAATATAAAAAAAAGAAACCTCAATGAGGTCTGTGCATTGATAAAGAGAAAAAAAAAAAATCCACAGGTTAAGTTCCTGCAGGGATTTGAACCTAGGACCCTTGTGCTGTAAAGCAAAAATGTTACCTCTGAGCTACATTGTAGCTACTTACAATTCTATACATAAACAGACCTTTCTTTGACTAGAGAGAGGAAAGGCCTGGTGATGTCATCCTGCTGGGTCACATGATATGCAATTCAAACAAATCACACACGCCCCCTTCTGAGCACACAGAGCTGAAGAGCTGGATGTAGGAGGTAGGAAATGAGATTGTGGCAAAACCCCTTTAAGGAGTCCAGTCAGGATTTACTCTGCTTTTTACCCAGAAATCCAGGTCACAAAAATCTAAATATCACAGATCTCAGCGGCATAAACTACCTGCCAGGTTCCCTTTGAAAGAATATTCTCACCACAATGATTAGCTTTAAATATGTAGGCATAGGCAAAAAAAACTATTACCAAATACACAACTGTTCAGATTTTGCTTCCTTTCAGAGCTAGAGCAGTTCATATCTCTTACATGTGTACACAAGCTTCCCTAGGTTACCAACCACCTCTGTGTGCTCTCATTCTTCCAGCTGCCCTGACTAGAATGGTCAAGATGTTAAAATATTTTCTACTGTGTCTTATCAGCAGCACATCAGCATGTTTATCTTTGTTACTGACAACCTTTAACCATTTAAAGCTCTGTAGCCTTCTGCCCTGCTGTTTAGACTCTTTTGGTAACAAGGCCCCTCTAACAGGGCCACATAAAATGAAGTGGTGGGCCAGATTCGGCCCATGGGCCCTGTGTTTGACATGTGTATATACAGTTGAAAGTTTACATACTGTGCACTATATAAAAAGCCCCATCTGCATGTTGTTCTCTCTGTCTGACATGAAATCAGAATAAACCATCCCCGTTTTAGGTCAATTAGGAAACAAAATTATTTATATTTGCCAAATGCAGAATAATGAGAGAGATAATTTTTTAAGGCATTTTTATTACTTTCTCCAAAGTCAAAAGTTTCCATACACTAGGATTACTCTGCCTTTAAATAATTTGGGACAGCCCATATGATGAGGTCAGGTCTTTGGAAGCTTCTGATTCTGAGTTAGAGACTCATATTTTACTCCACAACAGAAACACACTGCTTCTGTGTAAAACATCATGGGACAGTGTAAAAAAATCAGCCAAGATATCAGGAAGAGAATTGTGGACTTGCACAAGTCTGGATCATCTTTGGGTGCATTTTCCAGATACTGGAAGGTGCCTCATTCATCTGTACAAACAATTATACACAAGTACAAACAAGATGGGAATGTGCAGCCATCATACTCAAAGATGAGTGTGCTTTGGTCTGACATGTGCATATCAACCCAAGAAAAAAAAGCAAAAGACCTTGTGAAGATGCTGGTGGAAACTGGTAAGATTGTGCTATTATCTACAGTGAAACGAGTACTGTATCAACATGGGCTGAAAGGCCACTGTGCCCAGAAGAAGCCATTACTCCAAAAGAAACATCGCGGTGTTGCAAACACCTGTTGAGCCTGTCACGGCCGCAGGACTCTGAAAGATCTAGTTCTTATACCTTTGAATGTACTCCACGCCAGGAGACAATTACTCGGCTCGAAACTCGGCTTGAAGACCCTCCATGCCAGGAGACTGCTACTCAGCTTGAAGACCCTCCATGCCAGGAGACTGCTATTCAGCTTGTAGATTCTCCATGCCAGGAGACTGCTATACAGATTGAGGATACTCCACTCCAGGAGATCGCAGTACAAATCGCAAGTGCCTTATGACTTTTTATCTCTTTAGCATATGTCTATGCATTTTATGGTCGAAAAGTTTTGACATAATAAATTAATGAAGATTTGATTAAAAAAATAAATAAAAAAATAAATATATATATATATATATATATATATGAAATAGACCCCAGTGATATGTGATTAACTTTAAAGTCACATGCTATGCACAACTTTACTCTGAATACTGATGCATCTTTCCATTGTGACCCTGCAATGTACCATTTCCAATTAGTCATGCCCTAGCATATGACAATCAGCATGGCGTAGGCCAACTTCTAGATGTTTAATCCTCTCTCATATGAAGAATTACTGCTTGGTGTGTTGCAAAAGTTTCAATGCCCTTTTTGGTTACAGCAACTTTTCCTGTTTGTAGTAAAATGTACCTAAAAATGTCCGCAAACTCCTAACATATAAAGTCTTATGTGATGTTAAATTTGTTTTAGAAAACTGTGTCACATGTTTGAGCAGCACATTGTTCATGTGATTTCACCATTTCTCAGTGTCATGCATACAGTGCACAATATTTTGAGCTGCTCCATGGTGCAAGATTGTCAAGCAAAGGTGTGACCAGGACCTTGATTTAAGAAGAAAGCAGAGCCATGTTTTTCCATGAATGACTAAAGACTCAAGTGCCTTGCTACTCACAGAAGGCTAAATAACTGTTCGAAATATGATGGTTTCAGCTTGGGAGACACTGTGCTATATGACCTCTGTTGTAGTGCTGGTGGTGGCCTTGTAACACTGAAGACTCAACTCCAGCCAGGGCAACACCTAATCTAATATAATCTATATGTACAGTTAATTTCTTGTACATATAATTCCCGGTATCTGTCATTTGGATTAAATATTCCTAAAGCTAGGTTACAATGAAATTGTTTGTCTGGGAAGTAATATAAAGAAGGAGCCTACTGGCAAGTGATTGACGCCAAAGTTAGCGGCAAATAGCGTTTTCTATTGGTGGATCTTTGGGGACTCTTCTAGGCAGTGGTCCACCAGGGGATCTTCTGGTGCTCTGGTGGACCCTTTTGACTCTGCAGACAGGACATAATGTCTTTTTTTTTTCTTTTTAAATTCTCCATTAAATATTTGCCAAGGTTATTCCAGACCTTTCTGTCCCAGTGCCCAAGGTCCAGTGATCTCTTCTATTATATTTTCAATGTAGTAACGATGGATTTAATGATTTTCATTCCTTCTTTCCTTCCTTCCTTCCAATTTCTTTCCTTTCATTCCCTTCCCTTTCCTTCCCTTCTTATCCTTTCCTTCTTTTCCTTCCTTCTTTCTTTCTTTCTTCCTTTTTTCCTTCCTTCTTTTCTTTCCTTCTTTCTTTCTCTTTTTTTCCTCCTTCTTTCCTTCTTTTCCTTTCTTTCTTTCTCTTCTTCCTCTTTTCTTTCCCCTTTTCTTTCCCCTTTTCTTTCTCTTTCTCTTTCTCTTTTCCCTTTTTTTCTTTTCTTCTTTTTTCTTTCTTTTCTTTCTTTTCTTTCTCTTTCTTTTCTTTCTTTCTCTTTCTTCCGCTTTTTTCTTTCTCTTTCTTTCTTTCTTTCATCTTTATCCAAGAATGTAGCTATAGGGGATTCAGATGTGACAGTTGCTACTGGGCCCTGTTATGGGTTGGCCCTCAATGCCCGTATGGCTGGCCCGGTGGTTATTTGGGTGGTTCACCCCGAGTTGGCTGGTACTGTTAATGCAATTTTTGGGCATGTGTGTGGTTGGTACTTTTATGGTGGGCACTGTATGGCTAGTATTGTTATGATGGGTACTGTGTGACTGGTATTATTATGATATGCACTGTATGGCTGGGACTATTATGCGGTACGCTGTATGGAGGGGACTATTATGCACGACGCTGTATGATTGGCACTATTATGGCACGCCCTGTATGGTTGTCACTGTTAGGCTATGTTCACACGGCTGATTTCAGAACTGATTCACGTCGGATTTCTGACGTAAATACGTTCCGAAATCAGTTGCAAATCAGTTTCAAATAAGTGCCACTAAGTGTGGAACGTATTTGGAACTGATTTCCCGACGGATTCACCATCCCCATTCATAATAGTTGGTGAATCCGTCTGGAAGTAATTCACATGCACATTGTTTTTGCGGCCGGATTGCGGCCGCAATCAGCGGCCGCAATTCGGAACGGAAATAAGTGTCGTCTGAACGACGACACGTATTTCCCATTAAAATCAATGTAAAACGGCCAGTTACTTGTTTGTAACTGACTTCGCAACAGATTTGCGGCCGTAAATATGGCTGCAAATCCGTTGCGAAATAAGCCGTGTGAACATGGCCTTATGGCTTGCCCTGTATGGTTGGCATTGTTATGGTGGGCACTGTGTGGCTAGCACTGTTATGGTGAGCACAGCATGGCTGGCAGTATAGTGCTGTCTATGGTATTTTAAGCAACCTAAGTGAATAATCCAGTAAAAACGGTTTCTGTGTTATCTCTGGATTTCTTCCTCAGAGAAGTATTTATTTCTGATCCAATCACGGCAGATCCACAAGATCTAATATAAAACTGTCTTATAGGTTCCAGAGAGGAGGAGATGATGGAGGAGGCCATATATATGTGCTGGTCTCTATAATTATATATGTGAAGCAGCCACTTCTGTATCCCCCAATTGAATAGGCGCCTCTTCCTCTTTCTGAAGCACTGAGAAGGAGACCCCCTATTCTGATCTCTGGCAGCCCCTAAAGTGGAAGCAATATCTCTCTGCCATTTTGGGTATTTATAACTCAAGTGCCACAATAGGTCAGACGTGAAATCTACTCTCATCTCAAGATTTACTGTGGCCCCCGGGAGAGGAAGAATCTGAGGATGTGGCCCTTGAGCCAGAAAATGTTGTGCACCCCTGATCTTTATCTATCTATCTATTCCATATTTATCTATCTATCTATCTATCTATCTATCTATTCCATATTTATCTATCTATCTATCTATTCCATATTTATCTATCTATCTATCTATCTCATATCTATCTATCTATCTATCTATCTATCTATCTATCCCTCTATCTATTCCATATCTATCTATCTATCTATCAATCAATCAATCTATCTATCTATATTTATTCATTTATTTATGTATTCATTTTCTCTCTTCCATTTCTTTCTTTCTTCCTTCATTATATCATACTGTACAATTTCTAGGTGCTGATAAGACTTCCATCTCTTCGGACGGCAGTGAAGCAGTTAACCCAGTGCCTCATTGATTTGCGATTAGGGTGAGTGAAGGCATTATCACTAATTAAAGATAATTTAATGCAGGCTTTTAGCCGTACATCTGTTCGTACAGTAACTGGAGAGTTTTCTGTGCCGCTCAGGTGACTGGGGAGAGATGATATCAGCAGCTGACTTTATAGTACATTTGTAAGTCATCGCCGTGCACCGGGCATGTGATTGTTTGTAAACTGAATCTGGAGCATCCGAGTGGAAGATAACAAGTCCCTGAGGATGGGCTGTCAGTGCTGCGGCCCAATAGGCGCTGTGCGGCCTGTGATGTCAGGGAGCGAGAGGATGGCGTGACTGCTTAGAGCTCAGCCCCATGCAAGATTAATGCTCTGCCGTGAACACTTCATCCACAAAATGGGTTATGGGTTCAGATTGGAAGTAATCAATAGCGGCAATAACATTTACTGCCCTGACGGCTGATGAGAAGTGACATGTTTTACTCCACCGTTCTGGATGTGTCATCCTTGCAGGAGATGCACCAAGTACCAGGAAATGGCAAGGATTTCAGGGAAGTGGAACCGTGTGTTCTGTTCAATCCGGTCATTTCCGTGCAAACTGGATCAAACCTTGCAGATCATCACTACCAAGAAGAGGAGCCTCATACAGACTCGCTCCTTCCCTTGCCGAGGTCTTAGATTTTAACTCTTTCAAATTTAGTTTTATTTCAAGAAGAAGTTTATTGTCCCAAAACTTCCATCGGGGCTGGTTACCGCTCTTTTTACCCAGACTCCTGGTTTATGAAAAGAATGTCAAAATTGCCGTGAAGACTGACACATAAATAAAGCAAAACTAGGAGAGCGAGGGCAAAGACTATGGGGCAGATTTATTAAAATGGTTGTCTCCCCAATTGATTCATCCGCCTCACCCCCTGTTTTCGGGGTTCATTTGAATTCGGGGAGTGTTTACTGGCTTCTATAGGCTGCAGTAGAAGCCGGGTCTGAGCTATAGCAACCAGTGTGAAAGCCTATAGGAGGATTGAACGGTCTGTAGCTATAGAAACCCAGTGCTGGCACCCATCAGGAAGATTAAAAGGGTCTGTAGTGGGACATATTTGCAAAGTAAATTGTTTTTCAAGATCTTTCATATAAAAAGCAATCCTTGTAGTGAGACAACCCCTTTAAGCCAGTCTAACTCTTAGGGGATGTTCACACAGCGTTTCTTAGATGCGTGTTTGGATCCGGGTTTAAGAACTAAAACACACCCGAACAAGCATCTAAAAATGTGCATTGTGATTTACATTACACTTGCATTAGTTTCAATGTAAAACACGTGATGGCATTCAGACGATACATGTTTTACATGACTTTTTCTGGTGCACCTTTTGGATCCATTCAAAGAATTGCATGTAATTTTTGACCCAAGGGGAAAACAGAGCCCAAATTTAAAACTAAGGGGCGTTTTTCCTTCGGCAGAAAAAGCATAAACACCCGCACAGGTCAACCAGACTTTTTTTTGTTTTGTTTTTTTATTTAAAAAGGGGAAACCCCCCAAATTTCAGAACCGCTCCAACCCCAGGAAGGCTTAAAACGGGCAGGTTTAAAAAGGGGGGCCGAACCTTTTTTTGGGTTGGGCCAGCCACATGCCAAAGCACATTGCGGCACTTTTAGTACACTCTGCAATAGGGTTTTTTTTTTTTTGATGTTCAAATTTTTGCTTGTAATTTCAAACCAAAAAAGTGCAAATACCTATGGATTTTTGCCTCCTATATTTAAATCTTTTTTGGGGGGTTCCCTGAAAGGAATTTTTTCTGTCATTCTTTTCAGAACCCATAAAATTCGATCTAAAAACTGTTTGGGGTTAAACTGTTTTTACTTGTCTCCCCTGGGGTTTAGCGATTGTTTGGCATATTTCGCAAAATTTTTTAAGCGAAATTACCACCAAAATACACGCAAAAAGAAGCCAGGTGAACACCACCTAAGGTGATGTCTACACAGCAAATGTTAAAATGCCGTCCAAAATTTGACGACACTTACACATTACTGGACTGCGGTTGGTTTTTGGATTTCCCACCGACCCAGTACATTGATAATACGGGAACATTTCCTATCTTTTGGAAGAGGGCTGGCGGTTTAGAAAGCCGACAGTAGAAAATCCGTACTATGTAGACTACAGCTCGGATTTCCTATTGCGGTCTATGGGGAACAGGTTAAAGAATTTTTCCGGATTCTAAATACTGAATCCGCTTATAAATCCGACTGTCAACCAGTGCTGTGTAGACAAGGCCTTACTGCCAAAATTTTGCTGTATATTCTAGGCAAACGGGGTGACATATATGAACGGAGCTGCGCCAGAAGTCTGACGTCTTTTCAGCCCGAAAACTGGCGCAGCCATGTTCCCTCTCTGTGTAACCAGGTGCACTCCAATATCAGTTGCATTACAGAGCGCCCACGACTGAGATTGAGGGGCGTGGTGGAGGCGTCGCTACACATTTATAGCTTCAGTACGGAAAATCCAGGCGCATTACTGCTGGAACAGGTAGAGCACTTTAAAAGTGGTTACCTGAGCCACAAGTGTAGCTAGAAAGCGCTAAATCTATGACCCTCAAAGAACAAGTTTATAGATTCAGGCGCATTCTACACTACTAATGTGCGCAAAAAAACTGGCGCCCGGACACCAAAATACATACATGTTGCCCACGGTGTTGCACACTAAGCATCGCCCCGTTTCACAGATTCATAGCCCTTTTACTGAGTTCACGCCCCATTTGTCAGACGAGGCAGAGAATTGTCTAGAAACTGTCTAAAACACAAAATGGGTTGTAAAGCATGGACAACATTATTTTTGCCTCCAATTGTGCCAGAATTTGGGTGCAACTGCTTTGATTACTGCGTCACAGTGAAGTGGCAAGTGGGCTTATACCATTTGTTTAAAAAGTATACTAAGAACCTCCTGCAAAATTTTGCTGAGAAGCAATAGGTCAACGTACAGAGTGAGGATGTGCGGTACTTGTTTTTCTCTTCCATATACATGTATATGTCACGTAGGGGATAGACTACAATACCACACTTATTATACTTATTATTCCATGGTTAAAAATATTCCTTAGGGTATGTTCGCACGGCTTAAATTGCCGCGTATTTTGGCACGCATTTTGCCACGTATTGCCCTTTATATGCGCCAAAGTGCGCGCCGCAATTACTGTAATTCATAGCTCTCATAGAGAGTTATGGATTACGCGTCGTTGACATGTCAATTGTCAGCGGCGAATACATGCCGCTGACAATGCATGTCTATGCACCCGCCCCTCCTTCCCTCGTGCTTTGGAATTACGCGCTGATTAGCGCGTGGTTCCAAAACACACATCGTATTGCGGCACGTACTATACACACTGTAAGAACATACCCTTAAAGGGTTTGTGCCACAAAAGACATTTGTCATCTATCCACAGGATCGGTGATAAATGTCTGATCACTGGAACCCCCACCAATTGCTTAAACGGGGTTTATCATGCCTGTAGCTGTACTCATCTGCCTCTGTCACTTCCATAGACTTTGAATAGAGCATCAGTGCGCATGTTCGACTGCTGCTTCATTCAAAGCATGGGGAGATGGCGACTCCATGTTAGCGATCAGTGGGGGTCCCAGCAATCAGACATTTATCACTTATCCTGTCTTTTGTGGATCAATCCCTTTAAATCCTAAAACAGCTAAAAATATTATTTTAATCAACAAGGAAATACCTTATACAATCCACTGTTTTTTTTATATCTCCCAAAATACCAAAACTGAATGGTTTAATAATAGGGGTGCAATGCCCTCCTTGCCCTCAGTCTTCTCATCAGCTTTAGGTGCCGTACTGTGCCCTAGTGTCGTGCACCATCAGGACCCCGTGCAGCCATGTCTGGCCCTGAAGAGGAGTTTGAGACTAAGGGAAGTAACTACCGTATGAGTCTGGTCTGGGTTTAAATATGTTTTGCGTGGGTTTGTCTTGCTTGTTGAAGGCCATAAAAAATGAAAACCATCCCAGAGTTCCTATGCGTGGTTTGGGGACCCAGTTCAAAGCTCTGCCCGGTGCCATAATGCTATTAAGATTGATCCCAGTTCTGAAGACATTTGGAAACACTGCACTTGACCAATATAACCTGTACGCAGCTGATCGATAGGACATCGTACATTCAGTTGGTTAATATATCTACTAATTCAGCCTCGGATTCCTCATCTTGGGGTCCAGGGCTTAAAGGGGGATAGTGTTTGTGCTGATCTTTAGATATGAGACGCACACAGATGGATGAGAACATACTGCCCCCTCCATGTTCATATAAAACCACAGAACCACATCAAAGGGTTTTTCATATTACAGATTTCAAAATGCATTTAATAATATTAACTCAATAGTCTGTGCGGGGTAGGAAAGCAGTCTACTATTGCCACCTGGAGACCATCAGCAAGCTGCCCTGGTCAGATCTTTTTTTATTTTTATGTGTCTCTACTTAGTACTAAAGCTATTTATGAATACAAAAAATCTGTGTCTGATTTGACTGATCATCCTGTAAACTTGTGTTTTCAGCTGAACACAGGTAAAACACTTACCAGCATGTGACGTGGGGGCCACTGTAAGAGGTTAATCTATCTCTTCTCACTCAATCTTGCACTCACCTCCCACTCAGTAGCAAATTGAGTATAAATTACACCGCAGCACAATGCACCCACATAAAAATATCCGCTGCCACCACCTTCCTCAATAATCAATCACAGGGAAGGACTCCATCACCCTCAAAACCTCTCACCGGCACTTTCAGGGAAGACACTCCTAATCAAACACTGCTCTCCAGCAGTCACAGGGTTAAACACTATAATCGAGGCTATGGATTCTTAGAGCATACAACAACCAAACTTATCAAAGTTTTAAGCTTTAATAGAAAACGTTATTACAGAATACAAAATAAAGATACAATGAGGAGACGACATACATACATGCAATACAGTTATAAAATAAAAAGGAGAAATCTCAGAAAATACTTACTATATAGATAATTCTTAGTCCTGGAGCAAGGAAGCAATTGGGACGCAGCTCCGCTGAGGGCTGAACCTCACGCTGTGAACAAATGTTCCCTGTTTCCACCATATTTTATGCTATAACATTTAGGTTCAGGTTTTAAAGCTGCCCATCAGTTCATTAGGGTAATTTGTTGTCCGTGACTGACCGACTACGTGATAAAGGGGACAAGGAATATCTAATTGTATGCATCTCTTGATTGACCCTTTGTGATATGCTCTGGGAGGATGTCAAGAGGCAGATGGACAGTGTAAGGTGACAACTGCAGGAAAAGTATACAACGGAGTGTATATCCCGGCCAGGGTCCTGACATGCACCTTTAGCAGTCCAGACACATGCCCCCAAGGTAAGGAGCCTTGGGGGAATGAAAGGCCAAAGTTATACAGGTGTCGGCAGTACAGGCTGTCGACATGTTTAGTATGTTAGCATGGCTTCCAGCCATTCCCGGGTCGGCCTTTCATTGGGAGTAAGCATAGAGTAGGGTGGGTGCTTACTTCCCATGTTCCACTCCAGGTTTTGCCTGGCATATATAAGTCAGCAGGTAAGCTGACTAGGTGTGGCTACAACCCCAGACTACCTTCGAGTCTAGGGAGGAGACTTGCTGGGGAACCAGCAGAGATACTAAAAAGGTGATAATGAGTATTACGTTGTTAGTTAGAGCTCAGACGAGCAGGCTTTTGTTTTGGTTGTATTGTGCATACCTGGCACTTGTTTTGTGTTTGCTGCCTAATAAAAATACAGAGGCCCTGTATTTTACACCTGAAGATCTGTCTCTGCCTGAAGGTAAACATGTGTCACGATCCCAGAGCCGCTAAAGCTCACAACAGATAAAGGTCTCGCCATCCTTTGAAGCAGAGTCAATTCCATTCCAATTGGAGATAACCTGTCACCCCCACCCTCAAAAACAGAGCCTGATGGTTTATGACCAGAATTAATGATGCTTGAAAAGTCCAACTTGTTGACAGTAGAATACACATAATCGATCTGTGGTGAGGGGGATAAGTAATCGGTAGTTATTGGGATATACTGTACATAACACACTTTTCTATTACACTATATACATAATATATGTTTCTATGACAGTTATAAACAGACCTTATTATGATATCATCACTCCTCCTTCATGATCAGTTGCTTTCAGAGGCTCATTTTCTTATATATGGATTTGCATAAGGGTTGGCCAAAATTACCTAAATCAAGTATTTCGGCCAACTTTTGTCTTCTGTATATGGAGAGCTTTAGCTATATTTGCCATTTTTTGCAGACCCAACTTTGTTCCTTATTAGCCGGTTCGGTCCAGCATGTTGTCACTGTCACTCCCCTGAGGTCTAGGGAGGGGCCATCAGGTTCCTTTCTCCCATGCAAAATCGTCTCTCTCCAGAGAGAGCAACTTTGTTTTTGAGGCTGATACCAAGAGCAAGACTCTCCGCTAGCTACAGCAAAGGGGCACCACTTGTATCAGAACTTTGAAGATGCCTTTATGCCCAGAGGGAATGGGGGTAAGGTTTTGATGGGGATCTTCTGTTTTCAGAGAGGGTGAGAGACCACATCCTTATCCAATTTTTGTGTGACACTGTTTGCAATTTTTTTAAGCACTTGGGTAAAGAGAGCCACCAACTCCGGCTTTATGAAAAAGAATCCTGACTAATTAGCAGACCAGCAACAAAAACCGTCACTCCCTCTGCACTACATAGACCAGGGGTGTCAAGCTCATTTTCACTGTGGGTCACATCAGTATTATGGTTGCCCGCAAAAGTACCATTGAAGGATCTTGGAGGGTGGCTAAGGTGTCTGAGTAGAGCTGTCAGAGCTGTGCCACCGCCTGTGTGTTGATGAATAAAATAGTGTGGATGTGTGGTCCGGAGCCCAGAATCCAAGATGGTGCTGTCGCCTCTGCCAAGTTCTGGCTTCATCCTCTGGGGTGAGTGGAGAGCCAGTCCTTCTGTTTGCAGACCTTGTTCATCCTTGCTTGCTGTAGGCAAGAGGCATATACAGTATGTGAAGTCGTGTGCAGTAGAATGGGCCACAAGAATCAACTCCACTAGTGGACCCCAATAATCAACTCCACTGGTGGGCACAAGAATCAACTCCACTGGTGAGGCCCGAAGAATCCACTCAACTGGTGGCAATCAAGAATCAACTTCCACTAGATGGATTCGATGAATCAACTTCACTGGTGGGCCCCAGAATCAATTCCAAACTGGTGGGCCCCAAGATTCAATCCCTGGTGGGCCAAGAATCAACTTCACCTCTTGTTAGGCCCCAGAAATTAACTCCACTAGTGGACCCCAAGAATCAACTCCACTTGTGGGCCTCCACTGGTGGGCACAAGAATCAACTACACTGGTGGTACCCTAGAATCAACTCCACTGGTGGCCACAATAATCAACTTCACTAGTGGATCGAAAGAATCAACTTCACTGGTGGGCCCCAAGAATCAGCTTCACTGGTGGGCCCCAAGAATCAATTCCACTGGTGGGCCCTAAGAATCAACTCCACTGGTGGGCCCCAAGAATCAACTCCACTTGTGGGCCCCAGAAATTAACTCCACTAGTGGACCCCAAGAATCAACTCCACTGGTGGGCCCAAGAATCAACTCCACTGGTGGGCCCCAAGAATTAAACCCACTGGTGGGCCCCATGAATCAACTTCACTGGTGGACCCCAAGAATCAACTCCACTGGTGGGCCCCAAGAATCAACTCCACGTGTGGGCCCCAGAAATGAACTCCACTAGTGGATCCCAAGAATCAACTTCATTGGTGGGACCAGGGCACCCCAGTCCAACACTGTGTTTAAGACACATACAATGACATGGTGGCCCACGGGCCTTGAGTTTGACACATGTGACACAGAATGTCCTCTGTGTAACGCTTTGTTTCCTCTGAAGGGGCGCAGTAGAGATATTTAACATTTGCTGCCAGATAAATCTACAGCAACAGAAATGAGGGGGTCTCCTGTAGATGAAAGTGTGTCCTACACAAATTTCCACTAGTAGCTTAGACACCGAACAGTGCCATTGTTATATTATACTGTATCTCTGATTCAGTTTGTATTAATAGTCTTTATTACTATGCACATGCTGGCACTGAAGAGGTTCATTCCTGGTTTACCCCCGCTGTGGCTCTGGAGCACAATAGTACAGTTATGAGACAAGTATTATCACTTGGTCACATCTGATTTTTGGCAAGTTGTGCTTTGAATGAAGCACATTGTTTTCTCGGGATTTTCATTGCTCAGCACCGAGACACCACATGTAATCTGGATCTAATATTATCTGATACCAGACACCGTCTACTGTTGGAAATTTACGATCGCAATATTCTCATACCTGGAAGTGATGACAAGAAAGAAGCACTCTGCAGCTTCTTCAAACATACATATTGGATTGTAAATAGAAGTAAGGCTTAACAACCTGGGTAATTGATAGAACGGGACCAAAACCCGCTTTATAAAAAGCACGGAAAACTCCAGACCAATATCTCACTCAACAGTATTGGAGTGTCCACAAAAATAAATACTAAAACTTAACTTTTATTAATATAAATAATATATGAACCCCGAATGACAGATCAGAAACCTATTTATGTCTGAATATAGATAAGAGGGATAGATAAATAGAAAGAATACCCCTAACGATCCAAACAGCGGAGTACCCGCCCTGATAAGGGCGACTCCAACCCGGGAACCAATCCCTAGTAAGCAAGCTCTATCATATCCCTGGATCCAGAAAAGGCAAGATAGGGGTCAAACTAGGGAACAAACGAAAAATAGTCCACCAATATGGCTCAAATGAGGCTCTCAAGCTGGTTAATGTAGTGCCAACAGATAAACCAAGCCATTAAACATTACTGACTGACTCATACATTATCCCAGATGTTATGGACATGTGACTAACGACTCCTAAAGACTCCAAAGACTTTCCCCCATTGATTTTGTGGGTTCATCAGGGAGATATATAAACAGATTGTCTAGAAAATTATTATGTCTCTTGGCCCAAGATGACAAACAGTAACCACTAGCCCTCTAGGAGTATATAAGCATTAGTGCACAACCATACCAATATATGATTTTAAAGATATATAACAGTTAAACACACCTCTGGTGGGATTACCTAGATGTATAAAATCCCAATAAAGGGAGACAGTGTTTTAAACCTCTATGATGAGAGGTTTGTACTCACCGGGCCTTATTGTGGATATTGGAGAGATGTATATATACTCACATAACCCTGGACAAATGAAATAGAGGATTAGATGCAGGATAGTGCCTCTCAGAGTGGCTCATTTGAACCATATTAGTGGACTATTTGTTTGTTCCCTAGTTTGTCTCCTATCTTGCCTTTTCTGGATCCAGGGATATGATAGGGCTTTCTTACTAGGGATAGGTTCCAGGTCGGAGTCGCCCTTATTGGGGTGGGTACTCCACTGTTTGGATAGGTAGAGGTATTCTTTCTCTTTATCTATCCCTCCTATCTATAATTAGACATGGATAAGTTTCTGATGAGTCATTCGGCGCTCATATATTATTTATATTACTAAAAGTTAAGTTTTAGTATTTAATTTTGTGGACACGCCGATATTTTTGTATGGTGTTAGACATTCTCCATGTTTTGGTGGTATTTAAATTTTTTATTTTTTTGCCCCAAAAAAAGTAACAAGTAACTATGGTAAGAAATTTGTTTTCACGATGATCACAAAGTCATTTGAAATCACACCAGCGATGTTGTGCCAATGTAGAGCACTTGCCTTAAAGGGGTTGTCCGGTTTAAGGAAAAAATTCACTGTAGAGGGCCGGGGAGGAGCTCAGACTGAAAAGATAAAAGCCTCCCCCTTCCAGCCAGATCCGCTCCAGCACTGAGCTCCTGGCCTGCTGCTCCCAGTCAGTGACATCACGTTCACTACTCATGTGACCCTACAGTCAATCACAGGCCTCCGTGGCCTCTTCCTGCTCAGGCCTGGGATTGGCTTCAGGGTCACATGCTGATTGTGATGTCATCAGCAGGCGCCCAGAGCTTAGCTCTGGAATTGAGCCGGATGGAAAGAGGAGCCTTTTATTTTTTTCTATTCCTCCCCTTAATGTTGTTTTTTACAACCGACAATCTCTTGGGATTCGAAAAATATAGCTGCTTTCTTCCAAAAACAGCACCACCTGTGTCCTCAGGTTGTCAGTTCAAGCCCAGTCACTTTACTGGAACTAAACTGCAATACCAGACCCTACCCATGGATAGGGGTGGTGCTGTTTTATAGAAGAATGCAGTCATGTGATTGCAATTCATCATAGCCCTCTGAGGGGCAGTTTCTGGTAGTGGTGCTCAAATGGCCCCCTGTTTGGCTCCAGAGCAGTTTGGCCGTAACGGTCAGAATGTTTAGGTTTGGGACGCCCCAAATCTGGATCCCATTACAATCAATGGGAGAAAATACTTCCAAATTACACAGGTACACCACCACACATCTGGGGAACTTCTTGTGCACATCTGTCTCACATCTGGAGAACTACATGGATAGAGTTAGACTCGCACAGGTGTCAAACTGGCGGCCCTCCAGCTGTTGGGAAACTACAACTCCCATCATGCATTTGTATAATCTATAACAGTGGGCATGATGGGAGTTGTAGTTTCCCAACAGCTGGAGGGCCGCCAGTTTGAGACCCCTGAGTTAGAGTTATTCCAATCGATCCCTATCTGTAACCAAAACCCTAGCCTTAGATTGAGGTTTAGAGTTAAGACTGGACTAACCCTAACACTGGGTTTTTAACCCTAACCCTAACCTTTCCCAGATGTGCTGAAGATGTTCCCTATGGTTATGGTTGAAGTTAGGGTTAGACTAACCCTAACCCCAGGTGTGCCTTAGGTGCTTCCTAGGGTTATGGTTGGAGTCAGGGTTAGGGTAAATTTTTTGCTGACTTTTGGGCAAATCAAATCACTGAAATTTGGGTTTTATTTTTACTTTAACCTAAATCCAAAGCACAACTCTAGTACGTGGTTTTGCAGCTCATTCTTATTGAAGTGAAAGGGTCTGAGCTGCAATATCAGACAAGACAAAGCCCATGAACAAGAGTGGCGCTGTTTCAGAAAAAAAACACATTTTTTTTTTAAATCCTTTCCATATAACCTGTATTAGCACATTATAGAAAGTGTCACCTCATTTAGGATCCCCTTTATTTCCCCTAATTATCCTCCAAAGTGATGTACCCACTCTGGATAACTGAACATTACCATGTACCATATTACAGGGATATAACTAGGGGGGCTTGCAGGGCTTGTGCCCCAGGTGCGGCCTTAGCCAAAGTATTTAGAGAGAGGAATAGGGTAGTAAAATTAATCTTTATCCTCAGTTATGGAAATCCTAACTACTAGCCTGTATATACAGACTCAATGGATATCTGTTCTTTGAATGGGAGCCACCCAGGGGTATAACTATAGATGTAGACGTAGCACCTGTTGTTGATGGGAACAAAGGTTATATATGTGTGATCCTTTGTGTCTCCATTTTAATGTATTAGTTAGTATAACACCATGTATGTTTTTATATTATGGTATGTAAAAGCTGCCTGTACATCTCTTGTCACTAATATGTTAACAAAATGGCCGCCACATAATATGCTTATAGAAATACCCACCGTATAATCCAAGATGGCCCCTCCTCTGAGGTTACGCCCCATGTTCGGACATTCCTGAGCTATAGGGAATATGCCTCAGTCAAGGATGTAATCAATAACGACTAACAGCTAGGTCCATGTGATGTTTTCTTATCTTGCTAACCTTCAAAAGTATAAAAACCTGCCATTTAGAGAATAAAGACAGAAAGTGTATTCACAGCAACAAGGCATGTTGTGAGTTTCTTTCTAGGTGCACCTTCATCATCTTAACATAATTTGGAGACCCCACAAGGATGTAGAGTCCCTTTGAGGTTCCATCCATATTACACCTACACTCACCGGCCACTTTATTAGGTACACCATGCTAGTAACGGGTTGGACCCCCTTTTGCCTTCAGAACTGCCTCAATTCTTCGTGGCATAGATTCCACAAGGTGTTGCAACGATGCTCAATTAGTACCAAGGGGCCCAAAGAGTGCCAAGAAAATATTCCCCACACCATGACACCACCACCACCAGCCTGAACCGTTGATACAAGGCAGGATGGATCCATGCTTTCATGTTGTTGACGCCAAATTCTGACCCTACCATCCGAATGTCGCAGCAGAAATCGAGATCATCAGGGCCAGGCAACGTTTTTCCAAATCTTCTACTGTCCAATTTCGATGAGCTTGGGCAAATTGGAGCCTCAGTTTCCTGTTCTTAGCTGAAAGGAGTGGCACCCGGTGTGGTCTTCTGCTGCTGTAGCCCATCTGCCTCAAAGTTCGCCGTACTGTGCGTTCAGAGATGCTCTTCTGCCTACCTTGGTTGTAACGGGTGGCTATTTGAGTCACTGTTGCCTTTCTATCAGCTCGAACCAGTCTGCCCATTCTCCTTTGACCTCTGGCATCAACAAGGCAGTTCCGCCCACAGGACTGCCGCTCACTGGATGTTTTTTCTTTTTCGGACCATTCTCTGTAAACCCTAGAGATGGTTGAGCGTGAAAATCCCAGGAGATCAGCAGTTTCTGAAATACTCAGACCAGCCCTTCTGGCACCAACAACCATGCCACGTTCAAAGGCACTCAAATCACCTTTCTTCCCCATACTGATGCTCGGTTTGAACTGCAGGAGATTGTCTTGACCATGTCTACATGCCTAAATGCACTGAGTTGCCGCCATGTGATTGGCTGATTAGAAATTAAGTGTTAACGAGCAGTTGGACAGGTGTACCTAATAAAGTGGCCGGTGAGTGTATATTAGCTGCTTTAGAGCCCAAAGGTTAAGAGGGCTACCCATGTTTAATAACATTGCAAATTTGTATAGTAATAACAAATTGGTGCCTTTCTACTATCTAGCACTACTATGTGGGTTCTCTGATATATGGCGCTATTATCCATATCTTGAACTGTTGTGGGGCCCATCTGATTTTGTTATGGGTCCCTAACAATTCTAGTTATTTTTCTGGGGCCATGCAATGCTACTTTCCCTGGCAATGCCAGCTTATTGCCTGCAGCAGTCCTGCACAGAATTGCAGGATGTGGAGGCAGCTATGATTAAGAACCTTTGAGCTCAAAACGCGTCTGCGTTATTTTGCCTTGCACATGATACCAGAAGCCTTTTAATATTTCTATCAAGGACGGCTGGTCTTCCAATTTTTGTTTGTGCCACACACTGGCAGAGTGAAACCGTGCAGCGTTGGAGTTATGGAGCGGTGAGCTGGCTAATCTCTGATTTTTGTGTAGAGGCCGAACTGCCTGGGACTTCCCCATGCCATGACTGCCGTGAAGCTGGGTGTTACTGCACCCGAATGAAGTGGTTCAGCCCATTTGGGGGCATTGGTTACATAAGTCATGCCCCTTCATGGGCTGTTGTTGTACAGATGTTGTACAGACCAGGCTGATATTGAGCTGAATCCAACAATCCAGCACCAGTCCAGTTAACATGCAAGAAAATCTATTTTGCTAACTGGTCCAGACTTCACATTTACCACATATACAGTCATAGAGCCAGCAAAAGATGAAATCCATCTGCTCTGCACAACCCCGCGTTTTACACATGTAAATAGAACTGATCAGGACATTGTTCTCATGGATCCACTTTTCTATGCCGGAGTCCCAGAGCTGAACATGAGGGTATATCCAATAATATGGGATGAGTCAGACGTGAGGTTCTCGGGCTGCAGTGCATACATCACGTGCCGGGGAATTATTGATGATACTGTGAAACAGATACGGCTGCTATTATGTAATGCAGCATCAGGGGGAACATCAGCTATTGCTGGATGATAATGAGAGGACGCATGGGGTTCGCACTGACTCACCTCTGTACATTAGATGCTTCGATAATAATATACATTAAATATGAATAAAAGCAACGGCCTATGAATCAATACTGGCTGAGATCTTGTACATTTCTAAAGATTATTTTATCTGATTTCTTAAAAGATATGCCATACTGCTTGGGCTTAAGTACAAATAATACATAATAGAAACTTGGAAAGAATATGGACAGATTTTGTATCCATTGGGCCAGGATTACAGTATTACCAGGGCAGTACATATCACCCATATTTGTATAGATTATTAGGATTTTGTTAAACATTCACAGCTACTGTCTCAGCAGCAATACTTGAAGGGAGCCTTTCACACTGAACATGGCATCTAATCTGCGGGCCTCATGTTATGGGTGGAATTAGCGGAGCAGATTGATGTATAGTTCTGTGGGGAAAGAGTTATCAGAACTTCTAATTTATTCATTTACATCCCTTATTCCGGGCTAAGGAGTCCAATGGGCGGTTTTATCAGTGATTGACAGCCTTTCTTCTATGAGTGTACAGAAAGAGAAAGCTGTTAATCAGTGATAAGACCGCCCACTGGACTCCTTAACCCAGACTAAGCAGGGATTTGAAGGAATAAAATATACGTTCTCCCAAATCTTTAACCCCTTAAGGACCCTGGACGTATGAGTACATCCCATGGTCCCTAAGGGGCTTTGCAGGTGGATTGCTCCCCTCCCCCACACAGCCGGCGGGTGTTAGCGGCTGATTGCAGCTAACACCCGGCCAGTACAGCGCGAGTGGGCAGTGTCGCCCACCCGCGCTGTTTAATCCCTTAGATGCCACGGCAAAGATGGCCATGGCGTCTAAATGAATGAAGAACGGTGCCGCGCACCGTTCCTCCTGGCGATCGGTATCCCCGCAGCGCAGCTGCGGCGCTCCAATTCCTGGACATGGCAGCAGGGAGCCTTGTGAAGGCTCCCACCGCTGCATTGTCCTCATTTGCCCCACTTCCGGCCACAGACAGGAAGCGGGGAAACCGCCATCTTTGTGCAGTCTAATGCATTGTCTATGCAATGCATTAGACTGTATTAGCGATCGCGCCCCCTAGTGGTCAAGCACCATAAGGGGACTCAATGTTAAAGTAAAAAAAAAAGTTTTAAAGTACAAAAAAAATTATTAAAAGTTCAAATCACCCCCCCCCCCCCATTTTAAAAATAAAACAATAAAATAATAAAAAATTTACACTTTTTTTTGGGTATCGCCGCGTCGGGAAAGTCCGATCTATAAAAATATAAAATTTTTACCCCGTACCTGAACCCCGTAAAAAAAAAAATCCAAACGAAAAAATTTGGGTTTTTTTGGGGTCTTTTAAAATAATTAAAAAATTGGAAAAAAAAAGTGATCAAAAGAGTTGCAAGCTTTCCAAACGGCTACAATAAAAAACACTTAGCCCACAAAAAAATGCCCTCTCACTGACGCCGTAGGGTGTTAGTACAAAAAATTTATTGCTCGAAAAAAAAATGGCGCCCCCCCCCGGCGAAAATTTTAAAAAAATAGAAAATGTTTGGAATTTTTTTAGGGTACCAAAACATAACGAAAACGTAATGTTTGGTATTGGGGCAGTGCGTAAAACCTGTAGAATCAGAAAACAATTATTTTTCCCAAAAAGATTGAACCCCGAAAAGCAAAATCCCCGCAAACAGGGTGAAATTTGTCCCACTTAAATTTTTTTTCATTTTCCCGTATTTCTGGACATGAAAACCCATTTGAAAGACTTTTTTTTCCCAAAAAAAACCCCACGTCTTTTTAAAATAAAAAATTTTAGGCCGGGGAGGAGAGGAGGGAAAAAACGAACGTGTAAAACAAAAAAAAACCGGGGCCTTTAAGGGTTAACCCCAAAAAAACTACACATAAAACTGCTCATCTTCTGCTGATAACATGCTGCCTCATTGGAAAGAAAAACCTTTTACCAATCATTTAGATCATGTTGGCACTTTTGAAAAAGAAAAACAGGGATATTTGTGGGGCGCGCGAGCAGGGGCCCCGCCCATCTTGACGGGATGCCCCCCCCCTTAAAAAAACAAACCTACTCCCCCAAATGCAAAGGCTTTGGAAGAAAGCCGGTGTTTTCCTTATAGCCAGGTAGTGCCCCCCATAACCAGGGGTGCCCCCTTTAAGGGGATAGATGCCCTCTCTGTACCAGGTGGGCCCTTTGTGCCAGGGGAAAGCCCCCCCTTTTTTAGAGGGAGATTCCCCCCCTTTTGGTTAGCCAGGGTTTTGTGCCCCCCTTTTTTTGCCAGGTAGTGCCCCCTTTTTTTGGAGGGAGTGCCCCCCCTGTTGGAGGTAGATGCCCCCATTGCTTTCCCGGGAGTGCCCCCTCTGTTTTCCAGGTAGATGCCCCCCTTGTTTTCAGGTGTGCCCCTCTGTAGCCGGTATGCCCCATTTTTTAGCCCAGGTGTGCCCCCTTGTTAGCCCGGTAGGCCCCCCCTGTTACCCCAAATAGGCCCCCCTTATAGCCCGGTATGCCTCCATTGTACCAGGTAGGCCCCCCATTGTAGCCGGGGTGCCCCCCTTGTTTTGCCAGGTAGTGCCCCATTGTCCAGGTAAAACCCCCCCTTGTGCCCGGTAGTGCCCCTCTGTTGCATATTGCCCCCCCTGTAGCTAGGTAGACCCCCCATTTTAGCCAGACAGTGCCCCCCCAAAAAATAAAAAAAAAAATTAAAAAAAATCCCTTACCTACCGGCTCCTGCAAGCGGCCGCTCCTGAAATTTCCCCACGTGTCACAGGGGAATGAGTGCTCCCTGCGCCTTCCCTTGTGACGTTTACATGTGTGTAGGCGCACAGCGGCACCGGACATACAGGGGGGGGGGCGGAGGGAGCGATCCCCCCTGCCTCCCCCCTGCCAGCGAGACTCCCGGGGGGTGAGCGGACCCTTTCGCCCGCTTCACCGCCCGTGGGAAGGACCGGCGGCGCCGGGTAGCGCACCAGCGCCAAAAAAGGGAGGTTTTATGATGGTTTTGATTTCCCTTTTGATACGGCCGTGAAAGTTAAAAAAGAACAGAAAACATCGGGGTTTCTCCATGCCCTATAACAGTAAGTTAGCGAGGGAGGGGAAACCCCTCTGCTCCCGGGAGCCCCATAACGTAGGGGTTTGCAAAGGGGTAGTGACTCCGTCTGTTGGGGCACTAAACAGTAGGGGTTTGCAGAGGTGCATTTACTCTGTCTGCTCTGGGCACATACACAGTAGGGGTTGAGAGGTGCAGTGAATCCGTCTGCTCCGGGGCCCCATACACAGTAGTGTTATCGGAGGTGCAGTGACATCCATCTGCTCCGGGGCCCCATACACAGTGGAGTTAGCAGAGGTGCAGTGACATCCGTCTGCTCCAGGGTCCCATACACAGTAGGGTTAGCAGAGGTGCCGGGACATCTGTCTGCTCCGGGGCCCCATACACAGTAAGGTTAGCAGAGGTGCAGTGACATCCGTCTACTCCAAGCCCCATACACAGTAGGGTTAGCAGAGGAGCAGTGACATCTGTCTGCTCCGGGGCCCCATACACAGTAGGGTTAGCAGAGGTGCAGCAACATTTATCTGCTCCGGGCCCCATAATCAGAAGGGTTAGCAGAGGTGCAGTGATATCCGTCTGCTCCAGGGCCCATAAATAGTAGGGTTATGAGAGGTTCAGTGACATCTGTCTGCTCTGGGGCCCCATAGGCAGTAGGGTTCACTGAACTGTTGTGTCAGACACATGTCTGGTTGGCCGCTGGTTCATTTTGTCGGGAGCTTCTCCGGTCCGTCCTCACGCACTTTCATAGCTGACGTTCACCTCTCACATCAATAGCGCATGTTGCGCTGGAGTTTTCACAACACTTATTCACAATCGCGCCATTTGTCCACTCACGATACCCTTTCACCACTGTAGCCGCCAACAGATCACAAACTGCACAGTTTCAGTAATACTGCAACCCTTGACCCGGAAGCCAATAATCATCCCTTTTTGTAGCTCTGATAGATCGCCCCTTTTACCCACCAATGTTGTAGATTGTTTCCTGGGACCCACCAGTGAAGTTGGACCCTTGGACCCACCAGTGGAGTTGATTCCTGGGATTCACCAGTAGAGTTCATTCTTGGGACCCACAAATGGAGTTGATTCTTGGGAGCCACCAGTGGAGTTGATTCTTGGGAGCCACCAATGGAGTTGATTCCTTGGACCCACCAGTGGAGTTGATTCTTGGGAGCCACCAGTGGAGTTGATTCTTGGGAGCCACCAATGGAGTTGATTCCTTGGACCCACCAGTGGAGTTGATTCCTGGGATTCACCAGTGGAGTTGATTCTTGGGACCCACCAGTGGAGTTGATTCCTGGGATTCACCAATGGAGTTGATTCTTGGGGCCCACCAGTGAAGTTGATTCCTGGGATCAACCAGTGGAGTTAATTTCTGGTACCCACCAGTGGAGTTGATTCCTGGATTCCACCAGTTGAGTTGATTCTGAGGGCCCACCATACAGCTACTGTAAATACCTTTTATACTCCAGATCTGCTACGCTCAGTTGCCCAGTGGGAGTTTTCCCTGTTCCAACATGGGCAGGTTTGAGGCTGGATCCCAGAGTTGCATCTATGAAACATTTATGACATATTCTGTGGATATATCACAAATGTCCTAGATGGGGGCTAAGACTTTAACCTTTCTCTAGTCTTATGTACAGTTACGCCATGCAGTCTGTAAGGGGTCACTTGCTGCGCCCACTGCTTACATGACAGGTAACTACTGTAAGTTATAGCCGGGACCAGCGATAGCGATTAATCTCTTACAGTATCTCACAAAAATGGGTACACCCCTCACATTTTTGTAAATATTGTATTATATCTTTCCATGGGACAACACTGGATATGACACTTTGATACAATGTAAAGTAGTCAGTTCACGGCTTGTATAACAGTGTAAATTTGATGTTCCCTCAAAATAACGCAACACAGACATCAATGTCTAAACCGCTGGAAACAAAAGTGAGTACACCCCTAAAAATGGACAAATTGTGCCCAGAGTGTCAATATTTTGTGTGGCCACCATTATTTTGCAGCACTGCCTTAACTCTCTTGGACATGGAGGTCACTAGAGCTTCACAGGCTGCAGCTACTGGAATCCTCTTCCTCCATGACGACATCACGGAGCTGGTGGATGTTAGAGACCTTGTGCTCCTCCACCTTCCATTTGAGATGCCCCACAGATGCTCAATAGGGTTTAGGTCTGGAGACTTGCTTGGTCAGTCCAGCACCTGTACCCTCATTTTCTATAGCAAGGCAGTGGTCATCTTGGAGGTCTGTTTGCGGGATCATTATGATGTTGGAATACTGCCTTGCCCAGTATTTCACAGTACATGTTGGCATGTAACTCCCCAATGTAGCTCCCCACAGCCAGAATCACTCATGCAGCTCCAAACCATGACACTCCCACCACCATGCTTGACACCAAATAGTCTATCGTGGTATCATCAGACCAGAGGACATGGTTCCAGTAATCCATGTCCTTAGTCTGCTTGTCTTCAGCAAACTGTTTGTGGGCTTTCTTGTGCATCATCTTTAGAAAAGGCTTCCTTCTGGAACGACAGCTATGCAGACCAATTTGATGCAGTACGTGGCGCATGGTCTCAGCACTGACAGGTTGACCCCCACACCTCCTTAACCTCTGCAGTAATGCTGATAGCACTCATACATTTATTTTGAGAGGACAATCTATACAGTGCACTCTGTCAGGGCTAGGCTGCAGGGATCTACAGGCTGCAGCAGCTGATTTGCAACCCCACCCTGATACTCTTGCTGCTGGCAGCTCTGTGAGTGACAGACGCCCAGCCAATGGGAGGTCCCGGAGGCCGCTCCAATCAGCTACAGGGGCGGTATCCGGGAATCCCATTTAAACTCCCTGAAGGCTGAGTCCAGCGCCTGTGATATTTTCCAGGCTGCCTATTACCTGTGCTATTTTGTTCTGCTTTCCTGTGTACCTGACCTCGGCTTGTTCTCCTGACCCCGGCTTGTCTTCTGATCTTGTACCTCGCTCCCGTTTGGCTTTTGACCCCGGCTTGTTTACATTTATCCCTCTGGTTCTGATTTGTGGCTTTGGCGTTCCTATTTGGTATTGACCCGGACTGTTTGACCTTTCTTCCTCCTGACAGCCCCAGCACTTTAGCAGCGCAGGGATTGTCACCCAGTTGCCGTCTGCCGCCTAGGGCAGCACGTCAAGCAGGCAGGGACAGTGGGCTGGGTTCCAGTCAGGGCTCACTGCACCTCCCTTGACGTGACACACTCAGCTTCTATAGTCGAGCATGGCAAGGTCTGTTCTGAGTGGAACCTTGTCTTGTTAAACCACTGTATGGTCTTGGCCATCGTGCTGCAGATCAATGTCAGGGTGTTGGCAATCTTCTTACAGCCTCGGCCATCTTTATGTAGAGCAACAATTCTTTTTTTCAGAACTTCAGACAGTTCTTTGCCATGAGGCACCATGTTGAACTTCCAGTGGCCAATATGAGAGTGTGAGAGCAATAACACCAAATGCAACACACCCGCTCCTTATTCACACCAGAGACCTTGTAAGGCCTCGTTCACACGGCTTATTTCGGACGGATTTGCCGACGGAAAAATCCGTCGGCAAATCCGTCCGAAATAAGTCCACAGCCTATTTTCTATTGATTTCAATAGAAAAATACGGCGCGTCGTTACACGTACGACGCAAAACTCCGTTCCGGATTGCCGCCCGCGGATTGACGACGGCAATCCGGACGGAAAAACAATTGACATGTCAATTCTTTCCGGACGGATTCACCACCTACAATGATTGTAGATGGTGAATCCGTCGGGAAATCAGTTACAAATACGTGCCACACTTAGTGGCACTTATGTGCAACTGATTTTCAACTGATTTCAGAACGTATTTACATCGGAAATCCGTTGTAAATACGTTCTGAAATAAGCCGTGTGAACGAGGCCTAACACTAATCAGTCACATGACACCGTGGAGGAAAAATGGCAAATTGGGCACAGTTTTGTTGCCAGCGGTTTAGCCATTGTGAGTTGAGTTATTTTGAGGGCACAACAAATTTACACTGTTAGGCTATGTTCACACGGCTTAAAATGGGACGTAATTACGCGCGTGATTACGTCCCATTTTAAGCCGTGTGAACATAGCCTTATACAAGCTGTACACTGACTACTTTATATTGTATCAGTGTCAGATCTTCAGTGTTGTCCCATGAAAAGACATAATACAATATTTATAAAAATGTGAGGGGTGTATTCACCTTTGTGAGATACTGTAGATGCCTTGGTAAATGTGATCAAGGCATAAAAGGGATTAAGAATCAGTTCTGGACACCATTTCTTTGCCCAGTATGCAATATTGCTATTGCAGAACCGTGTACAAGCAGTTGCAAACCCTAGTGATCAACTAGCCTAGGGGAACTACAAGCCATTTTAAAAATAAAATGATTAAAAAAAAAAAAAAAAAAAAAAATTAAAAAAGTTAAACTGAATTGATTTCACCGCGGCTGTAAATGTCCCATTAAAATATAGCATCATTTATCATGTACTATAGAAAAAAAAGCAATGTCAAAACTACAGTGGGTTTTGGTCAATCCACACCTCAAAAAATTGAGATACAAAGGGCGACATGTAAAATCATGTTTATTTCTTTATTTTCGTTGCACCCATACTATTGATCCTTGGATAACGAAAATAAAGAAATAAACATGATTTTATTGATTTAATATTTATTTTTCGTTACCCCCATATTATTATTCATTTTATATACACATCGGGACAACTTCTGTAGTGTTATAATTTGATTTCGGCCATGTACAGTTTTATTTCAGATTGCATTAGACAACCCATAGGAGCGTCGCTCGCTCTCCCATTGGTCAAAAAATAACGGGCCCTCTTTTTAATTTAAAGCCAATCACAGAGCGCGCTCAGAATTTCTTTTCCCCATAGAACTCTATGAGAAAGTAGCTCGCGCTCTGATTGGCTAAGCTGGACGAGCCCCCGCCGCTTCAACCAATCAGCTCGTTCCTGCATTTTTACTGTATTTTGAACTGTCCCCCCTTTGAATGATTGGCCCAATTTTTCTCCATAGGATATAATGGGGACTTTTGTCGTTTCCTATTCTGATTGGTCAATTCTCCTCCATAGGATAGAATGGGACATTGTCGCTCCTATTCTGATTGGTCAATTCTCCTCCATAGTTTAGAATGGGACATTGTTGCTCCTATTCTGATTGGCTGGTTTATCCGACCATGAGAATAGCTTAAACAATTTGAATTAACTGTTTTTTTCCCGGCGATTCTCTCTATTGAAAATTCCCTATGTAGCGCCGGTCTCGGGACAAACGCGTTGTTCGGGATTTTAACTGCTTTATTTGTAAAGAAGGGTTCTGCTCTTTATCTGATAATGTTTTACACTTAATAAAAATGATTTTTTTTAATACTTCATGCCGCACGGCGCGGGAGAGCCGAGTTTTCAGTGCGCCCATCTCTCCATAGACTATAATGGGAGAATTTAGCTCGCGCTCTGATTGGCTGGGATAGACAAGCCACCGCTACCCTCAACCAATCAGCTCTTTTCTGTCTTTTTACTGTATTTTGAATTATCCCGCCGTGGATTCTGATTGTCAAAACTTCTCCATAGACTAAAAATGGGTCTTTGGTCGCTCCTATTCTGATTGGTCAAAATTTCTCCATAGGCTAGAATGGGTCTCTGTCGCTCCTATTCTGATTGGCTGAGCTAGCCAATTTCCCCGGTAGCTTAAACCCAAATTCAGCTCTTTTCAGCATTTTTTACTGTATTTTAAAACTATCCCGCCGTGGATTCTGATTGGTCTAAACTTCCCCATAGGTTTTAATGGTTCACTGTCGCTCCTATTCTGTTTGGGCCCGGGTTTTTATGCCGACCAATCGGAATAGCTTTCTGATTTTGAATTACTGTTTTTCCCCGGGCAATTTCCCAATATCCTAATTCTTGAATTAGGATATTGGAAAGTGATTTTGTTTTATGTATTTTTTAGGTTTCAGCTCTTTTCCTGAGAATGTTGAACGCCTTTAAAAAGGCATTTTGATTCTTTACTCCGCACTGACACTGGAATGATTTCCTCGCCGCTCCAGCCTGTCTTGCATCGGAACAGTTTTTCGGCGCAGCCCCGCACGGCGCCTAAGTCCCGCACTGCGCCCATGTCCCCGCACTGTGCCCCACACACACTGGCGAGGCGCAGGGAACTTTTCCCCGCATGTATGAGTGCACTACCTCCGGCGCCAAATCCTAGGCGCAGCCCCACACTGCGCCTCGGACCCGCACTGCGCCTAAAATACAGGCGAGGCGCGGCGGACTTTACATTGTATGTATGAGCGCGCCCCGGCCCCGACATAAATCAGGCGCAGATTCCGCCGGAAAACTAGCGGAAAGGTGCGCCCCGACCCGTCGGGATTCATACATGTGGCCCAAAGTGTCCAAAGCGTGCCATGCAATCCAAAAGAGAACCAATAAAAAGTGAATGTCAGTCCACAAAAAAATAGCCCTGAGGTCCATAGATGGAAAAAATAAAAAAAAGTATTGGTTTCAGAAAATGGTGCTGCAATGCAAATTTAAAAATAAACGTTCTAAAACACAAAAAAAGCTCTAAACTGTATGGTGGATCTACTTTCAGTGATATGTTTCATGTACTTTATACACCATATACCAGAAAAAAAGAAAACGGAGCCCTCACCTGGTGCCCAAATTAGCCACTCATTCTGGCACATGTAAGAGCAGTACAGGACATGTAGTACTGCACTGTACTGTAGAGAGGGGCTACTAGACCACCAATCACTGCATGCACCTCACTAATACATGTAAGAGCAGTACAGGACATGTAGTACCGCACTATACTGTAGAGAGGCGCTATAGACCACCAATCACTGCATGCACCTCACTAATACATTTAAGAACAGTACAGGACATGTAGCACCGCACTGTACTGTAGAGAGACACTATAGACCTCCAATCACTGCATGCACCTCACTAATACATGTAAGAGCAGTACAGGACATGTATTACTGCATTGTACTGTAGAGAGGCGCTACTAGCCCCCCAATCACTGCATGCACCTCACTAATACATGTAAGAGCAGTACAGGACATGTAGTAACTGACTGTACTGTAGAGAGCGCTAATAGACCGCCAATCACTGCATGGCATTTAAACTAATACATGTAAGAGCAGTAAGGACATGTAGTACGCACTTACTGTAGAGAGCCGTTTATAGACCGCCAAATTTCATTTGCATGCACTCACTAATACATGTAAGACAGTACGGGACATGTAGTAACCGCACTGAAACTGTAGAGAGTGCCAAACTAGACCCCCAATAAACTGCATGCACCTCACTAATAAATGAAGAGCAGTACATGACATGTAGTACCACACTTACTGTAAAGAGATGCTATAGACCACCAATCACTGAAATGCGCCTCACTAATACATTAAGAGCATTTACGGGAAACATGTAGTACCGCACTGTACGGGTTAGAGAGGCGCTACTAGACCCCCAATCACTGCATGCACCTCACTAATAAATGTAAGAGCAGTACAGGACATGTAATAGTGCACTGTACTGTAGAAAGATGCTATAGACCACCAATCACTGCATGCATTTCACTAATACATGTAAGAGCAGTACAGGACATGTATTACTGCATTGTACTGTAGAGAGGCGCTATAGACCACCAATCACTGCATGCACCTCACTAATACAGGGTAAAGAGAAAGTACAGGACATGTAGTACGCGCACTGTACTGTAGAGAGGCGCTATAGACCCCAATCACTGCATGCATTTCACTAATACATGTAACAGCAGTACAGGACAGATAGTACTGCACTGTACTGTAGAGAGACCGCTAAAAGCCCCCGCCAATCACTGCATGCACCTCACAAAATACTGTAAGAGCAGTACAGGACATGTAAGTACCGCACTGTACTGTAGAGAGGCGCTACTAGACCCCCAATCACGCATGCACCTCACTAATAAATGTAAGAGCAGTACAGGACATGTAGTACCGCACTGTACTGTAGAGAGACGCTCTAGACCCCCAATCACTCCATGCACCTCACTAATATAAAGGTTCTACAAGTAAAATGTTCATGATAATGGATTGAATCTTCCATCAATCATATGAGACATAGATCAGCAGTGTCTGTGACATTGTATGTTGATTGGGGTTTTGATATACAACGTCCTAGGGAAAACCATTGTATGGTAAAAGTATTGTATCCTGAGACCATTGTAACTTGTGGGGTCATGTAGTTGCTATTGCTCTATCTAAGGATACTGTAGCTGACAATATTTTAGGGAAACTGTTGGATAGAGACCCATTAAATCAGCATTATAATGGGATCTCCATCTATAGGTAACATACTAGTGGATCTAAAAAAATGAGAATATCATTGAACATTAAAGCCGTTCTCCAGGACTTTGTATTATTTGTTATAGGGCTCACACATGTATTATATTACACCTTGTAATTCACACTGTAATGAGTCCATACAATATATGGGTTTCTCTATTTGACTTCGATGATTGATATCAATTATCTTTCAGTGATATTCTCATTTTTTGAGATGCACTAGTACATTTCTGTGCTATACTTGACGCTATGTTACACTTGTATTTTGGGGAATTTCTGTAATACACTTGTATTATCACAAACGCTCCTTTTATGAGCAAGTGTGGACCACTAATTGAGCTGTTGGTTGGAAGGTCTCCACCATTGCCCTCTAAGACCATGATCCGCATACAGACTGCTGCTGATGGTACCTATACTACCTATGGTGCACAGCAGCAGGGTCATTTTCTAGATCAGGCATCCTGAAGTTGTGAAACTACAACTCCCATCATTCCCACTGTTATAGATTATACAAATGCATGATGGGAGTTGTAGTTTCCCAACAGCTGAAGGGCTGACGGTTGAGGATACCTGTTCTAGATCATAAAAAAATTACAGTTTAATAACAGAAATATATCTGTCAAATATTGAGTTCCACGGAAGATGCTTAGGATGAGCACACGTTTCTCACTTCTACTTACAGAGCAGTTCACATCTTCATCTTGTGGTAAACGGATTCCCCATTTTTCTACTTCCAATAAATGACATAAAAATCTGCAGTCAGTTATGTAAGGCGGAGTGATTTTATGTCCATTTCATATGTGACCTTTACTGCATCTGACCCGTCCATCTCTTTCCTTGAAATTGTGACCCGTTTCCCTCTTACGCCCACCTAGCCCACTTCCTATCCTTGTTCCCCATTTTACTGACACTTCTTCCTGTTACTCTTATTAGTAAAGTGTAAATTTTCATTCTTTCATATAACCTCCTGTGGTCTGGATTATTGCCTTCCTATTATCATTTACAGTTAATTTCACAATTTTTCAGGTTGTGCCCTCCCATATGATCTTTCTTACCCTGCTGGCTTCAGCAAGTTTAGTCATTATGTGACTTTAAAGGGGTTGTGTAGTTTAGAAACCTCCTTGTTAGAGGGATTTTCCCATATAATATTTATGGCATGTGCTGTGGATATACCATAAATGTCTGACATGGGAATATCCCTGTAAAGAGATTGTCCAGCAAGTAAAAATTCTTCTTCATTGTGGCCAGTGTGGGTAAAAAAAATAGAAAATAAAAGTTACTTACATACAGATCTCACTCATCTTCACTTACAGATCCTTATCCTAACACACAGGAGAGGCTAGCGCTCCATTAACTCCTTAACGACTGCCCACTGTCAGACATCGGAGTTTGCGGCTCCCAGCGCCGCAGCAGCGCTGAGATCGGGGCTGTACTACACAGCACTGATCCCGGCTGTGAGGATTGGGGAGCAAGGGAAACCTCCACTCCCCGATGCTTTAACCCTTTGATTGCCGCAGTTCGTCACCGCAGCGCAATCAAAGGGTTTCCCTGCTCTATCGGGGGATCGGAACACCCGGTGACCCAACAGAGTCCGGGGAACGGCTGCAAAGTCAGCCCTGGGGACCTAGAGTAGCCCCTAGACTGTCTGTGTAAGAAGCCAGTGATCAGGGCAGACTGTGTGCTGTCCTGATCACTGCCTGTGTCAGACTGACACAGATTATAATGTATTAGCATATATGAATATGCTAATGAATTAATTAGCATATATGAATGTGCTTTAAACTATTGCCCAATAAAGTACGACTTGTCTAGAATAAAAATAGGCCTCATACAACTACCTCATTGCAAAAATAAAAAAGTTACAACTGTGTTGATTTTGCTTTAGTCAGGAGTGTAACAGTCTGGAGGTGGATCCACTGGACCATCGCAGGCGATGGCGTAAGCCCACACCAGGGAGTGGAATCTAAGTGGGTCCCGGTATTCACCAGAGCCCGCTGCAAAGCGGGAATGGTCTTGCTGCGGCGGGAGTCCACCAGGGCCCCTTCCACTGGCGGGGCTTGCCTGCGGTGGCGGCCAAGGGTACGAGGTACAGAATCGGCAATCAGGCTCGTAGTCGGAGACAGGCAGGTGGTCAGGGCAGGCGGCACAGGTTCATAGACAGTAGACACGCAGGAGGTCAGGACAGGCGGCTCTGGTTCGTGGTCGGTAAACGTAGGCAGTCGGTCGGTACACGGAAAGGCAAACAGGAACTCTTTAGACAACTTTCTCCTAAGGAACATACACTAAGGATCCGGCGAGGGCCGGCAGGAAGGGGCCGGACTAAATAGGAGCAGTGCCCGGCAATGAGCCAATTACCGGCGCACTGCCCCTTTAAATTCAAACTGCCGCGCGGCGGCGCCCCTAGGGGCGGAGCTACGCGCCGGGAGACGGAGCCAGACCCGAGCAGCAGCGCGGCCGGTAAGTGAACGCTGGGAGGGGCCGGGACACCGAGCGGACCCCAAACCCGACGTGCGGGACGGGGCTCCGCTGGAAGCAGGGGCACGGCGGGGCCTGCGACCCGGGACAGTGGTCCAAGGCCGTATTAACAGCACTATGGGCCCCCCGGGCTGAGTGGTTTACTGGGCCCCCCCCCCCTCCCCTCCCACCCTAACAACCCCCCCCCCCCCAAAAAAAAAAAATACTCAAAAAACAAATATAAACATACCAGCTCCGGTCACCATTACAGACAGTGACCCACACACTAATCAAATAAGGCAAAATAAACCCTGACACCGGGGACTCACCGGAGGCGTCCTGTTGATCAGTCGTCTCAATCGTTCTTTTCCTTTCCTTCCACCCATAACCACTTCTCCCGGCCGCCACCTCGTCCCCTGCAGAATGTAAACGCAAAAACATTTATAATTAGGCAAGGAGGCCCGTATATATCAGGCAGGCGTAGTATATACCCAGGTTAGGCAGTAAAATAGCCAGGCGGGGGCATAATGGGCAGGCAGGGCAGGTTATACCCCGCAGGGGCATAATCCCAGGCAGGGGCGTATCCGCCAAGGCAGGGCAGGTTATAGCCCCGGCAGGCAGTTATAAACCCGGCCAGGCAGGTATTGCCCCGCAAGCATATATGGGCAGGCAGGCAGGTATATAGCCAGCAGGCAGTGTATATAGCCAGCAGGTCCCTGTAAAAGCCAGGCGGCAGTGTATATAGCCAGGTTGGGGTGTTGTATATAGCCGGCACAAGCAGTGTATAGCCAGGGAGGGCAGTATAATGGGCACAGGCCAGTAATAGCCCCGGTAGGCAGTATATAGCCAGGCAGGCAGTGTATAAGCCAGGTTGGGCAGTGTATATGCCAGGCCCGGCAGTGTAAAGCCAGCAGGGCAGTAAAGGCGGCAAAAAGGGGGCAGTATATGCGGCAGGCAGGGCAGTAAATAGCCGGGAGGCAAGTATATAGCCCCGCAGGGCAGTGTTATAGCCAGGCAGGGGAGGGAATACTAAGCCAAGGGAGCGTGAAATAGCCAGGCAGGCAATGAAAAGCCAGGAGGGCAGTTATGGGCGGGGCCAGGGGCAGTAAAAAGGGGCAGGCAGGGGGCAGTATATGGGCAGGCAGGGCTTATAGGCGGGCGGGCATGTATACCCAGGCAGTGGGCAGTTTTGGGCGGTGGACCGTATTTTAAAAAAATTAAAATAAAAATTTTATCACCTGATTTCCCTCCTCTTCTCCTCCCGGGAGCCTGTGGCCGTTACAGCAGCTCAGGGGCCGGGCAGCGGCGGATGACGCCCTCAAATCGCGCGCCGCCCTGCGGCCTCCGGGGACTGAACCGGGATCAATAGACCCCAGATGTTCAGCCTGGCTGCTGTGCCCGGGCGGTGCAGGGCGGCGGCCGTTTTTGGCCCGCATGGCTGGGTCGGGCCCCCGGCTAGCAGCCTGGGGATAAAGGGGGGCCTGCCCAAAACCCGGCGCCGGGGTATGGGAGCCCGCCGGGGGGAAACCCCGGCCTCCTGCGGCGACGCTCGACCGCGCTGGGGCCCCGTGGCCGGGCGTCGCTCACTGGGCGGGGGTTGGGGGCTGCCGGGGGGGCCCCCCGAAATTGGGGGCCCGGACAAGGGCCTCCCCGGCCCAATGGAAGAGATGCCCTGCATTTGGTGGGCGGGGGGCTCCTGCAGTACTCCCTCCCCCCATATTGGGCCCCCCCCTTTGGGCCCCCCTTTCTTACGGGACTGAAGAAATTTCTGGATGGGGTGGGGTTTTAGGGATGTTCTCCTGGCTCCCAAAACCCCTCCTTTGGGGGCCAAACCCCCTTCCAGCCCCACCAGGAATATAGCTTTCCCCTATTTCCTCATGCCCAAATTCCTTGACCTGAAACATTGGGGCATCACCACAGACGGAGGAGGAACAGCCTTCTGGAAAAATTTTAAAGACCAGGGGTTTCATAAGGGGCATGAAATGATTGGGATTCTCATCGTAAGGGAGCCGGATTTGTATAAAACCGGGGGTTTGATGGCTGATACCCAAAACCCCGGGAAACGGGGACCCAGTTTTGTGAGAAGGCATCTTAGGCGATAAACGAACGAAAGCCCCCCTTGCACCTGGGAAGACTGGGGGGGGAATTCTCCTTCTGTCCGCTTGAGTCTTCATGCGCTCGGGAAGCCGGGTAGCGCTGGCGGGTCTGGGACCAGATGACCTTCTATCTTGGGCCCAGGCGCCGGGGCCGCTGGGACCTTGGAGGGGTTGCCGGGGAGGGGGGGGATCGGGCCAAACCCAACGATGTAAAAATGGAGGACCCCGCGCTCAGCCAAAGAGTTGGGAGAACTCCGCCCAGGAGAAAAATTGGCCCAATCTTTTGACTGCCGGATAAAGGGGCAAGGTAACATCCCGACTTGTTACCCTCTCCACCGGGCCCGTTCGTCTGGGGATGGTAGGCCGAAGAGAAGTCAAAACTTCACCTGAATTTTGTTCACAGGGCCCCCAAAAACCCGGAGACAAATTGGCTCCCCGGCCCCGAGAAAATTTTGCTGAGGGGTCCAGGGCAGACGGAACACATGGGGGGGAAAATAGTTCAGCCAGGCGGGGGGGGCAATGGCAGCCCTGGAAAGGGGAACAAATGTCCCCTTTTGGAAAAGGACCCGTAATCACCCAAAAAGGTGTTGCCGAGACGGAGGGGGGGTAAATTATGAAGTCCACGAAATGTTGGTCCGGGTTAGGGGGGAAGGGGAATGGCTGAAGTGGCCCTCCGGCTTGTGACTGGCGTCTTGTTCAGGCACGGAGGTCACAAGACGAAACAAAGCCCCTTAACATCCTTTTTCGCCGGCCAAAAAGAAGGGGATATCAGGCAGAGGTTTTCGGGCGCGGGATGGCCAGCCCCAAATGAGCAATTCCCTTTTTAAGATACTCTGCGGGACGAATAAGTCCTTTCCAGAGGAACCTTCCGGAGTCCCCCGGGGGTGCGGTGAGACGTTCGGGGGGAATTATGTGTTCCGGAGAAGTATCTTCACCCACCACGTCGGACAGGGGAGGGGCGCCACTCTCACTTTTTCCCGGCGGGCCTAAAGGGGAAATTGAAAACAAAACGGGAGAAGAGCGACCACCTAGCCTGGCGTGGGTTAAGGCGGAGCCGTCTGCGTTTTGGGGTTTTCTTTGGCCGATAATACGGTTTAAAAAAATGGTGCCCAGCAAAAACGGCACTCCCCCAGGCCAATTTTTGGCTTTAGAGCCCCCCGGTCCCCAATCGTGTAATGCCTTCGGGCGTTTGAGAACGTCTTGGGAAGAACCCCGCACGTTACAGTCTTACCCTGGGCCCTTTTTGCGAAGAACTGCTCTCCCTCCTACAGAGGGGGCATCCCCCCAGTGGAAGGGTTTTGTGGAATCCACGTGCCAGGATAGAGGCCGAGAGAAGGGGGGGGGCTTAGCTTAGAAAACGCCTCCTGGGCCTCGACCGGCCACGCTTGATTAGTGTTTCTTGGTGAGGGCCATATCGGAGCCACCAGCTTTAGAAAGGGGGGGATGAAGGGGCTATAGTAGTTGCAGAAGAAGAACCTGGATACCCGCAGCCCGACGGGGCGTGGCCACTGCAACACGGAGATTTTGCGGGTCCATCTGTGGGCCTTGGTCAAATACGACCCCCAAACGGGGGTATCTGAGGAAGAGCACTTCCCTAGCTTGGCGTACAGAGGTTCTCCCAGACTCTCAGTACTTGCAAACAGGCGCGGGGTTGGGGGGTCAGGGGAGAACACCAGGGTTCATCAAAGGGAACCCCCCGCAGTGAGGGGAGGTCCCTTAAGACTCATTCACAGCTCCTGAAAGACGGCGGGGGCATTTCACAGTCCGAAGGCATCACCAGGTACTCAAAATGCCCCCTCCCTGTGTGAAGGCCTCTTCCATTTGTCCCCTTGCGGATTTCAGGCCAAGTTGTAGGCGACTCTCAGGGCCAACTTTGGGGAAAATCTTGGCGCCCTGCATGCGATCAAACAGTTCAGTGACACGGTAAAAATAACGGTTTTTTTTACCGTGATCTTGTTTCAAGCCCGGTAATCTATGCAGGGGCCGGGAAGGACCATCCTTCTTTTCACAAAAAAAACCCGCGCCAGCGGGAGACAAACTTTTTGGATAAACCCCTTCCCGGGATTCTCCTGGGTTACTCAGCATCTTGGTCTTAGGGACCGCAGTGGGTAACTCGGGGCCCCGGAGGGCTGGCCCCGGCAGTAAGTCGATTGGGGCAATCGTTGGGGGGTGCAAGGGGAAAACTCTCAGGTTGTCTCTCAGAGAAACATCGGGGATCCCCCGAAATTTGGGGGGGGAGCCCGGCAACGTCCTGAAGGGGAGCGCGAGAGCAGGGGGGAAGCACCGGGGGAGGGGCCACCAAAAAAGCCCTCGACAGTTGGGCCCCCAAAGAACCTCTCCAGTAGACCCGTCCAGGATAGGAAGTTTGGAAACCACAGCCATGGAGTCCGGGAGGACGCCGACAAAGGAGGAGACAGCACATAAAGGAACTTCTTCTTTTTTTCAGCGCCCCCACATGAGGGACAGTGGGTTGGGGACGAACTGGATGGGGGCACTGAGCAGCTCCCCCCTGACGGATAGATGACAACGGTTTCTTCAGGGGTACCCCTGGGAAACCGATACTGCTTTACTAGGGGCTGGATATGAAATTCCCGGCGGAGCCCCAGTCCAGAAACGCCGGAACTTGGAAATTTGATACCCGTCTCTACACACCTGCAGGCACAACAGGGGTGGAGAGGGGAGGTTGCACCTAGAATGCCCCTCCCCCAGATCCCGGTTTGGGGGGAATTCCCCCAAGCTTTTGGGGCGCTTGGGCAGTTCCTCCGAAAAATTTCTCTGGGCTGCCACAGTAGAGGCACAAGCCTTTGCCGACGCTGGCCAACTCTTTCTCAGAGAGACGGGCCCCCTCAACTGCATGGGCTCCCAGGTTGGGTCTTGGCAAATTGTGGCCAGGGGGGCCCCTGGGAACACTGGTGCCAAGGAGGAAACCGGCGGGTTGGGCTGACTGACCCTTTGCCGAAGTTCCCCCCTCCCCTTCAAGGAACGTACGTCAATGCGGGTTTTTAAACCCGGATCAAGTCGTGAGGGGAAAACGGAGGTCTCAGCGGCCAAGACTTTTTTAACTCACTTGGAGCCCTTTTTTGAAAGTAGCACACAGAACAACCTCGTTCCATGACAACAGAGGCCAGAGTACGGAATTGCCCCCGGTCACCTACGACAGGTCCCCTAGGGATGTTTAAAGGAGGTTTTTGCAAGGGGTGCACGCGCTGGTTCTCGAAGACTTGCGGACTCACTGAGGAACAACTGTAGATCCCCCTCCTGGGGTCGTTTTGTCCATAGGGGTGTACCTTGCCAGGGCCCTTTCCCCGAGGGGGCTAACCACAACGCCACCCTTTGCACGTTGAGACAGGAACTGCGAATTTGCTCCACGTGCATAGAGCTGGGCGATGAACCCCCTGCAGAGGGTTTTTGGGTCTCCGTCGAACTTTGAAAAGGGGGCGACAGGCGAAGCTTGGGACCCCTCAGGGGCCCAGGACTGTAGGGCAAGAAACAACCCTGGAGGGGTGAAGGCTGCTGTGCTGGCGGGGGATGAGTTTCTGCAACATGGTGGATCGGTGGTAATTGCTGTGCCTGTTGACCCCAGTTCTGTGATTTGGGGGCAACAAAGGTCGTCAGATCCGCCAGGGTGGGTAACGGACCTTTTGGCGGGATCATGGCCGGATCCTACTCTAACAGTCTGGTGGTGGATCCCTGGGCCACCCCAGGCGATGGCGTAAGCACACACCAGGATGGAAACAATGGTCCAGTATTCACCAGAGCCCGCCGCAAAGTGGGATGTTTTGCTGGGCGGGAGTCCACCAGGTCCTACCCCTGGGGGCTTGCCCCGCGGGGGCGGCCCAAGGTACGAGGGGACAGAACGGCGGGAGGGTCGTTGGGGGAAAAGGCAGGGGGGCAGGGCAGGCGGCACAGGTTCATAGAAAAGTAGGGCACCAGGAGGTCAGGACAGGTTGCCTTTGGGTTGTTCGTAAACGTAGCATCGGTCGGTACACGGGGAAAAGGGAAACAGGAACTCTTTTTTTACAGCTTTCCCTAAAGGAACATACACTAAGGATGCGGCGGGGGCCCGGGAGGAAAGGGGGGGGACAAATAGGAGCAGTCCCGGGAATGAGCCAATTACCGGCGCACTGCCCCTTTAAATTCAAACTGGGCGGGGCCCCGCCCCCTAGGGGGGGAGCTACACGCCGGGAGACGGAGACAGACAACGGAGCGCGGCGGGTAAATGAACCCTGGGGAGGGGGGCCGGGCACAGCGGACCCCGAACCCCACGTGCGGGGCGGGGCTCCGTGGGAAAAAAGGGGGACGGGCGGGCCTGCGACCCGGGAAGTTACAGGGGCTCGTGACAAAGATAAAGAAATTTTATCTCCTTTTGAGCACACAAGTTTTTTTGGGTTTCACCCAAAACAAAAGAGAGGGGTAACTTCGGCACCCCAAAATGCAATCAGCAATTAATAGGTTTTTTGGATCCCCAAAACTTCATTTCAAACAATCCATCTGTTGGGGCTCAGGGAAAATAGGGAAAGGGAATTTGTTTTCTATGTATAATACCCCATAAAGGAAAAAAAGAATATCTTTTCAAAAGGGAATCGCCCAAACTTCAGGTTTAAAAAACACTTTAATTTTAGCTTCTTTTTAAAAAAAAATAGGGCATAAAGGGAATCATAGCGACAGAAAAAAAACAAACTTTTTTCGGTGGCAACCACCCCTTTTTCCCCCAAACCTACGGGGAATTACTCATCACGTTTTTATACAAAACCTTTTTCTTCAATCATTAAAACACACCAAAATAAAACCCTAACATGTCCCTTTTAAAAAAAAACTATGAAAATTCAATTTCGATCATTGAGACCCAGTGGACCCAGCACTTCTTTTGCCCAAGATCCATCCCTGCTTTAAATTGTGTAAACTTAGTATATCTAACCAAAACCCAAATTTAGGGGGTTTAAAAAACCCTTGCAACCCGCAAATTTTTAACCCCCCCGTTTAAATTTTTATTTTTCCCCCGGGCATCTCTTTATATGCGCATCCATCTGGGGCTCCTTTTTCCCCTTTTTTAAAAGAATATAAAATGTTCCCTAAACCTTTTATAGAGTGGTCTTTAAAGGCTTACCAATATAAAATAAACCCCAAAAGGGAAAACCCCTAAAGCATAGAATACAAAAAAAAGAAGTGGGAAAATTCACATTTTGAATTTATTGTGAGTTGTTTAAATTTTTTTCTGAATTTATAAAGATTCATATTTTTTACAGGAAATGGTATTTACAGGCAGTGGGAAAAAGCGATGGGGACGCCTGGGGGCCACTTTTTTGACCCCACTAATTTGTTCCCTTTCATAGGGAAGAGAAATATATATATTTATATATATATATTTATATAAAATTTTATATATATATATATATATAATACAGAAAACCCTATTTTAAAATAAAATAAAATACTGTTAACCCCTTTATAGATGAGTAATTAAATTTTTCTGGGCCCGGGGAGTTTTAGAACCCAAATTTTAGGAATTTACCAGATATTTTAAATTTTCAATGATCTGAAAAATGGGAAATTTTTCAAACATTATAGAGACAAAGAAAATTTTTTTTTTGGATGTAAATTTTCAAACTGGATGGGGGAAAATAATAAAGCAAAACGTAAACCAATGCTACTAAATTCCCATATTACCCTAGTAAACATTTTCCCTCCACCATATGTGATTACAGGGCTTTCCCCTTTATGGTCGTTCTTACTTTTTAAAGGGGAAAATTTTTACGGAGTTTTTTTATTTTCCTGAAACATTCTTTGAACTTATGAAGAGATTTCGTGCAAAAGGGGTACAGTTTAAATTGTGTTACAATCAGCTTTTAAAAGAAGGAAATGAAAAAGATAGGAAAAAACTCATTTAAATGTGCAAAAAAAAAGAAAATGGAGAGAAGGGATTTTTTCATTCCAGTATTGTCCCCTGGAAAACCCAAATTAATTTAAACTATACACGGCTATTGTTTTTTTGTTTTAAATAATTTATATTGCATTGAAAGGGAAAAAACAAAAACATCCACCTTTTTATTTTCGTTTTTGTCGTACTATAATCTGAAAGATGATTGGGTGAAAAAGGGAGATAACTAATAAACCTCCCAAAATTTTTGGAGAAGGGTGTACTGAAAGGGAATTTTTTTTGTGTAGGGAAATTTTTCCATTTTTAAATATCTTGATGAAAGTAAACCCTCTGAAATTTTGGTAATTTTGAACCCTTTCAACAAAAAAATTTATTACCTGTAGGTCCAATTTTTTTTAGTCTATGTGTTATGGTTCCCCGCGGTTTATTTTTTATTGGTAAGAAATTGGGGTTTTTTTTGGTTACAGACCCCTCTCCCCCCTTCTCTGTTTTTTGTTTAATTTCTGATTGCTCCAAAAAGTGGGTTTCGGGCCAGATGAGTCACTTCCTTCAGATTTATCTCTACAATGGGGTTTGTTTTCCTATGTAAATGGGGAAGCTTTCACTCCCTTCACTCATCTTCACCCTTTCAGATTTTTTATTTTTAACACACAGGAGAGGCTAGGGGCTCCCTTAAAAAGGGGTTTTTTTTCCCCCCCAAAAATTTGTTTTTTAAAATTTTTAAGGAAAAATAAACTAAGATATTACCAATACATTGTGTTTTGATTTTGCTTTTGGGCAGGAGATTAAAAAAGATTTTATCCTCTTAGAGCACACCCCTTTTTTTTTGGTTTTCACCCAAAACCAAAAAGAGAGGGGAAATTCGGCACCACACTGGGAATCACAATTTTCCGTTTATACTCGAAATATAAGCCGAGTTTTTCAGCACAAAAAAGTGTGGAAAAAAAACCCCCCCTCGGCTTATACTCGATCACTGGTTTGGGACTCAGGGGCTTCGATTTGGGCCCCAGTGCTGGGCAGGGGAAAGCTTCAGTTAAAATGCGGGTCCTCACGGAGCGGATTTTTTTTTTTTTTTTTAAATTTTTTTGGGAAAGGGCCCAGCAAAGGGGGTGACAGTGTCCGGGCGCTGCGCTGGCCCGGGCATGTCCCGGGCAAACTCCTTTCCCCCGCATGCGCTCCTCCGGAGCGCACACAGGTAAGAGATAAACCACTTGCGGGGCCAAAACCCAGCGCTCCGTGCTCCGCAGTGGGGCTCCGGCGGCCCCCAAACTCCCGGGGCGGCCGGGGGCTGTCCGGAGCCCCCGGCACAGGCGCCCTGGGGGTGTCATCACCCCTGCCGTGCGCGGCCCCCGATGACGTCAACCCCCCCTGTGCCGGAAGAGGGGCGCGGGACCCAAACAGCGAGGAGGCGGAAGCGGGAGGGGGACGGACTGGGGGAGCGAAGGGGGAAGTGGGTTTTTTTTTTTTTAAAAGGTTGCCTACCCCCTGCCCCATACCTGTCTAGAACTGCCTATAGCCCACCTATACCTGCCTATACTACCCCATAACCCGCCCAAATACTGCCTATAAGCCTACCTTTTACCTCCTAGTACTACCTATTTCCCCGGGCCCAGTACTGCCCCATAAGCCCACCTATTTCCTTTCCTAGGACTACCTATACCTGCCCGTACGCCAAAAAGCCTACCCCATACCTGCCTAGTACTGCCTATAAGCCCAAAAAATACCTTCCTAGTACTGCCCATAACCTTTCCTAGTTTCTTCCTATAGCCTAAACCCATCCCCGTCTAGAAATACCTATACCTTTCCTAATACTACCTATACCCGCCCAGTAACTGCCTATAAGCCCCACCCCTACCTGCCCAGTTTCTGCCCTTTTCCTGCCCCGTAATGGGCCATACCTTGGGCCATAATACCTATACCCTTTCCTAGTACTGCCCAAAAAGCCCACCTATTTCCTGCCCAGTACGCCTATACCTGCCTATACTCCCTTAAAACCTGCCTAGTACTGCCTATAAGCCTACCTAAACCTGCCAGTACTCCTATCCTGCCCATAAATGCCTTTAAAACCTACCAAAACCTGCCAAATACTTTCCCAAACCCTTTCCTAGTACTGGCCCATAAAACCTTTCCCATACCTGCCTAGTTTCTGCCTATACCCCGCCTAGTACTGCCTATAAGCCTACCTATACCTGCCTAGTACTATGGGGGACATATTGGGTGCCTATTCCGCCTAGGGGGGCATTAAACTGCCTATATTGCTTAAAGGGGGAATTAAACTGCCCATACCTGCCATAGGGGGACATTAAAATGGCCCATTTCCTGGGGCCATGTAAAATTTTTTGGGATCAAATTTTTTTTTTTAAAATTCACCATAGCCCTGCGTTTTCCACCCTAGGCTTATACTCGAGTCAATAAACTTTCCCCCTTTGTTTTTTTGGGGAAAAGTAGGGGCCCCGGCTTTAACCCGGGGGCGGTTTTACTTTGAGTATATACGGTTTTTTTTTTTTTTTTTTTAAAAGGTTATTGGATCCAAAACTGCATGCCCAAAAAATCCATCTGTGGTGCCAGTGAAAAAAGCAAAGAATAGTCTCTTTTGTATAATACTCATAAAAGGAAAAAAAAGAAGTATCCCTTTTAAGGGACTCGCCTCTTCAGGGGAAAAAAACACTTTATTTCGGCTTTCTTGTTTAAAAAAATAGGGGATAAAGGGAATCAAGCGACAGAAAGGCAACACTTTTTTCGCGTGCAACCAAAAGCTTCCCCCCAAACCTACGGGGGAATTACGTCATCACGTTTTTAAATCCACCTGTATCTGCAATCAACATTAATAAATTTACACAAATAACCAAACAGTCAAATAAAAAACTATAAAGTTCAAATTTCGATCATTTAGACCCAGTGGACCTAGCACTTCTGTGCACAAGATCCATCGTGCTTCCCCATTGTTGTAGCTTAGTATAACTATCCCCTTTCCCTTTAGAAAGGGAAAATTCCATTGCAAGCCTTTTCAAATTTAACCCCCGTTTAAATTTATTCCATGGGATCTTCATATGCATATCCAAACAAAGGGGTCCTTTTTTTACTTTTTAAAAGAATTTTAGATGTTCCCTAATCCTTTTTTTAAAAGTGGGGCTAATTTTTCTTAACCCAAAAAAATAAAACCGCAGGGACAAACCTTTAAAGCATAAATACAAAGAAAAAAATGGAAAAAATTTACATGTTTTAATTTTTTTTGTGAGTTGCTTGAATTTGTTTGAATTTATAATGCAAATTTATTTTTTTTACAGGAAATGGGTTTTATACAGGCAGTGGGAACAGCGATGGGGACGCCTGTGGCCCCGACCCAAACTAATTTGTTTTTAGAGTAAAGAGAAAAATTATATATTATATATATATATATATATAATATATAAAAAAATATATATATATATATTAAAATATTTTCGCTTTAAACCCTTTTTAAGGTTTTAAAAATACGTTTTACGCTTTTTAATGATGTAATTATTGGTTTTGGTCAGGTAGTGTTTGAACAATTTTAGGAAAAAATTTTTTAAATTTCCTGTAGGTCAGACTTTTTAGTCTATTTCGTTAAAGGTGTCCCCGCGGTTTTTTTTATATTTGGGAAGATAAAAAAAATATTATTTTTGGTTACGAAAACCACCTCTCCCCCTTCTCTGGGCCTCTGTGTTTAATGATTGCTCCACAAGCTGCTGTTTTGCCTTTTGGGGGTCACTTCCTAAAGAGTCCCTTTTCTCTAGCAATGGATTTGGGGTTTTCCTTTTGTAAATGGCAAGCCCTTTTACTCATTCACTAAAATTTTAAATTACAGATTTTTAAACCCAACACACAGGAGAGGCTAGCGCTCCATTAAAGGGTTTTTCCCCCCACAATTAGTTTTTAATATGTAAGGAAAAGTAAAAAAAGATAATTTCCCCGTACATTTTCTGTTTTGATTTTGCTTTGGTAGGAATAAGAAGGTTTTGTCTTTTCTTAGAGCACAAAATTTTTAAATTCCTGCAAGCCCAAAGGTTTATTGTAACGGAATAGCAAAAAATTATATGTCAAATCATTAATAACCTGCTCACAGCCTGACCCCGGGGAAATGTAAAATCTTAAAGCGTGCTGTCTCAATTTCAAGGAATTTTTTTTTTTTATTTTTTTTCAATATATTCCATTAAAGTGTCCCCAAAAATTCCCAGATATCCCCTCTTTTTGGGCTGCATCAGCTTCAGGGTTTCTATAGCTACAGACCTGTGTGGGTCTCCCCCAGATAAGTTGCCAGCGCTGGTTCTTTTAGCTACAGGCCTGTTTGGGTATCTCCTGATAAAGGGTGCCGTGCGGTTTGCTTTTACTACAGAACCCGTTTGAAACATTTTGATAGGCTACAAACAAATGGGCCCCTATACTTTTAGACCTGCTTCCTCAGCACTCCTCACTTTCAGTCCGTAGAAAAAGTTTTAAAACCAAATTAAAAAACGCCCCCAATTTAAAAATGAAACCCCAAAAACAGGACTGAGGTTAATGAATTAATGTTTGTGAGAAAATCTCTTTTAAACCCGCTTTGGCCCGTTGAAACTGGGATAGTGGACAACCCCTTTTTAATCCCCAATGGGTTGGGATTAGTCTCCCCTGTGGGGTCCGGAAAGAGAACACGGAAGTGAAAAGGGGCGTTCCGGAGCAGCAGCGTTGGAGGACTATGTAGGTATACTTTTTGTTATTGTTTTACCCACTTTGACCCAAAAAAAGAAAAATTTTTCTCTTTTTCCTGGGAAAAAAACCCCTTTTAAATATTTTTTTTTTGGGGACTCAGATCAAACCTTTTAATCAAGAGCATTTACAAAAGTGATTCTTTCTTTTAAAAAGGGCCAAAATGCCCGTGGTGCCTCAGACTCAGGGGCAAAATCATTTTTGATCAAACCGTTCTCAAAAATTTGATTCGGCGACTTCGCCGAATTTTTCGGCTACATTCTAGCGTTAAAAAACAGATATTTCCTGGCTGCTGAGAGCATGTAGGGTGTTGTAGAACCTAGTGCTAGGCTCAAATATACATAGGGAGCGTGGTTTGGTCTTCAAAAATCGGGTTTTTTAGTTGACACCACATACCCGCCCCCAAAGGGCCCTAAAGGGGCAACAACCAGTACGCCTACCGGGCCCGGGGCGGCCCCTGTGACCCCCAGGGGGGCCCCCCGCTCCCGGCAGGCTCCCCCCCTGTTTCACAGGGGCTATCTCTTAATTGTATCCCCGTCCTGCGCACGCATACAATTAAATGAACGGCGATCAGGGAGACTTTCGTTTTCATGCCCCTGCGGTTTCCTTTCTCGCCCCAAGCCAAAGACGGGTTTGGGGGCCGGGAGGGAAGGAACCCGGGGGAGCGCGGCAGGAAAGTAATAAGCAGGGAGGGGCCCCTGAAGGGGGGGGGAAAACACACCACAGGGGCCGAAAAGGGGGGGGAAAACTACACCTCGGGGGCCCCTGAAAGGGGGGGGGGAAACTACACCACGGGGGCCCTAAAAGGGGGGGGGGAAACAAACCTAAGGCCCAAAAGGAGGGGGGAAAAAACTACACCTACAGGGGCCCCTAAAGGGGGGAGGGGGGAAACTACACCTACAGGGCCCTGAAAGGGGAGGGGGAAACTACACCTACAGGGGGCCCTAAAAGGGGAGGGGGGGAACTACACCTACAGGGGGCCCTAAAAGGGGGAGGGGGAAACACACCTACAGGCCCTGAAAGGGGAGGGGGGGGAAACTACACCTCGGGGCCCAAAAGGGGAGGGGGGGAAACTACCCCTACGGGGGCCCTGAAGGGGGAAAAGGGGGGAAACATGCCTACGGGGCCCTGAAAGGGGGAGGAATTATGCCTACAGGGGGCCCTAAAGACGGAGGGGGGGGACTATTTGCCTACGGGGGGGGACTATTCTGCCTACAGGGGGGCCCGAATCTCTTTTGGGGGACTACTGCCTCAGGGAGGCCCTAATCTACAGGGGGGACTATTCTGCCAAAGGGGCCCTAATCACGGGGAGGACTATTCGCCTACGGGGGCCCTAATCACGGGGGGGACTATTCTGCCTACCGGGGGCCCTAATCACGGGGGGACTTTTTCTCCCTACAATAAAGGCCAAATTCAGGGGGCCCATTCTACCTCAATAGGCCTAACTAAAAGGGGGGCCCTATTCTACCTACTGGGGGGGCCCTAACACGGGGGGCCACTTTCTCCCTACAGGGGAACCCAAAGCTACCGCCCGGGGGCCCAAAGCTGCCTATGTCTCCCCAAGCTACCTAGCTACTGCCCGGTGGGTGCCAACCTACCTAGCTACCGCCTGGGGGCCAAGTTGTTCCTACATACCGACTGGGGGAGCCCCAGGGGGTAATTCTTACCATTTGGGCCATTATAAATGGGGAGTTTGTATATGAGGGAAGGGGGCACTCAGTTTGGAAAATGATAAAAAAAAGTGAGGAGTCTCAAGTGTTTGTGTTGTAAATTCTACAGGGACGAGTGGTGGACGGAGGAAGTCATCATGGAGGTCTGGACCGAATAGAGAAGAAGAGGGAAAGTGAACGACTCCTCAGACAAGACGTCACCTGTGAGGCCCTAAATCTAAGTAAACTATTAGCAAAGCACCTGTTTATCTGATATCTACCACTATAGGGTCACTGTATGGAGGAAATATTGGTTTTGGTGTGATGGTTTATAATCAGTAACAGTATGGCGGTATTATTCAGTATTGTTATATTGGAGATATGTGGTGATGATGTGGTGGTATTATTAGGTGCTTGTATATTGTTATTGTTTTGTGATATTGGTCTTGGTATACTGGTTTAGTCAATAACCTTATGGTGGTGCTAGTCAGTATATAGTATATACTATATATACTAGTGATAGGTGGCGGTATTATTTAGTATTTGTATATTGTTGCTTGGCAATATTGGTCTGGGTATACTGGCTTTGCCAGTAACATTATAATGGTGACATGTGGAGGTATTTTCTGGACCTTGTATAACACAGCAAGAACTAAATCTAAAAACAATGGCACAATTGCATTTTTTTTTTCTTGTGACCCCAAAAACAATTTTGTATTTTTCTGCCGTGGCGATGGTTGTGGGATGGATGCTTGGGGCTCTGTCAGGACGGCCGGGGATGGGGAGGGGAGGAGCAGGGAGTTGGGTCGGCCGGGAGCGCGGGGGGGAGGGGGGGGCAGACGCTCCAGCTGTATGGGGCCCCAACATTTCTGATAGCGACCCTGGCTGCCGCTCTTAGAATCGCTTCACTCTAAAATTCCCTGGGCACTTATGGGGGCAAAACTGACCAAATAGCTGAAGTGGGAACATAGCCTGACAAGGTAATGTCAGCGCCAGCTGGAAAGAACCAAGCTGAGGGCCAAGATCCTACTATAATAATAAAAATAATAATAATAATAATCTTTATTTATATAGCGCCAACATATTCCGCAGCACGTTACAATATAGAGGGAATAAGCACAGACAAACCAGACATTACATTATAAAAAAGCTACTGACAAATGAGACACGAGGTGTGAGGGCCCTGCTCGCAAGAGCTTACAATCTATTAGGGTGTATGTGTGAAACAAACAGTGAGAAGTGCCTGGTTTACATGGTCCAGCCAAGTTACATAAATTTGGGGTAGTATACATAGAAAAGTGGATGAACCTGCCATCCCAACCATTACATCTATATACAGATGTGCCTGTGGGTGCCAAAGTTCAGGAAGTGATGAATGTGTGACACAATGTGGGGGGATAACATAGGCCTGTCTAAGAAGATGAGTTTTCAGAGCGCACTTAAAACTGTGAGGGTTGTGAGAGTGCCTGATCACATGGGGTAACACAGAACACAATGGTAGGTTCCTGGAGCAGGCACAGGTCACAGCACAGTAAGGGGCGTCACAGCAGGGGTCACCCCCGACCGAAAGTTTCCCGGTGTAAATCAAGGGGCCCAATATGTTGCCCACTACACAAGGCCATAAAACCCCCTTTCTCCCAGATGACACCTGAAAACCCCCGCAAAAGAGTCGTTGCATCCGTAAGAAAAAACCTTTAGTTGGCATTCCCCGGGACGGTGGGGGGCCCTCACCTGTGCCAACCCCCGCCTTGCCCCCTTTTCGCTTCCCAAAACCCCCCAGAAACTGCTATGTCTTGGCCTCTGCCCCACTAAAAACATGAGGAAAAAAAACTATAGAGGTTTGGGGGCCCAGAAAGGGGGGGGAAACATCCTCTGCTTTTTTGCAGTAGGGGGCCCGGTATGATTGAGGAAGGGGGCAGGGGGGGTTTTTTTGCGAGGGGCGGGCTTTGAAACACGTCCCCCATTGGGGGGAAACGGCGGTGTTTGGCAAACCTAATCATGTAGACGATCGCAAAGGGGAGCTGGGGTAGCAGGCGGGTGGGACAAGTTTTTCGTGTCCTAGTTAAAAAAGGCATAAATTTCCCCCCAAATGGAAAAATTAAGCCCCCTCCTTTCTATTCCCCCCCCTTTTCTCCCCGGGGTTATAAGTGGCCCCCTACGGTCCCCAAATTTGGGGAAAATGCATCTCCCACCCCCCGGAAGCAAGGGCTTAACTTTATATTGGGAGAAGAGAGGGGGCAGTTGGGGGGGTCAGGCGGGCGCGGGCCCGCAAGTGGGAAGGGGGCCCGGGATTTCAGAGGGGGGCAGCAGTGAAAGGGTTTGGGGACCCAAAACGCCACGTTTTTGACCCCCCCCCCTTTGAAGGCCCCAGAAAGTAAATGGAACAGGGCCCAACGGGGACGGGCGTCTTTTAACATCACTTTGCGGGGCTTTGGGTGGTAAAATAAACCCCAAATGGGCCGGGGTGCCATTTTTTTGAAAAAAACCCCAAGAGGAGGCGAACATGGCTATATGTAAAAATCTTTGGGCAGAAATTTTAAGCGGGGCCCGGGGCCCAAACCCTTTTTGGCCCCAGCCCAAATTCAACAAAATTCAGTTTTCCCCTGTACAGGGGCCTTTGGGAAAAAAAGGGTTCAGATGTGGGGGGCCCCCTTCCTGTCAAAAACAACAGCTGTAGCCCCCCGGGGGCCACGCCCCCCATTTCAAATCAGTAAAAGGGTTTAAACCAAACTCGGGCCGAAAAAAAAACCCCCCCTTTTGTCTTTTTCTTTAATCAAACCGGGTTCCAAATTCCCCCTGTCCTCGGCACTCATGGGGCCAGCATTCGTTCACTGAGAGGTTTGCCAAGAGACAGCGTATCCCTCAGCCATCCCTAAGTGCAGAAGTGCCCGGCCCTCCTGCCCAAGTTGGGGGAAACTCGTTTTATCCCCCCTTTTTTAAAGTGGGGGGCTCTCCCAACCATTCAAAAAATTGATGGGAAAAATTTTGCTTCACTTCTGCCATTTCTGCTCCGACAACCCACCCCCTTCCTTGAGCTAAAAAAGAAAAGAGAAACATAAACAGAGAAAAAACTGAAATTTATGAACGGGGGGAAATTGATGAAGGGAAAAATTTAAACGGGAAAAAATAATGAACAGGGAAAAAAATTTGGGATAGGGTTAAATTTTATAAAACGGGGAAAAATTTTGATGAACAGGGGGGAAATTTATGAACAAGCGGGAAATATATAACGGGAAAAATTTTTTAAAAAAGGGGAGTAATTGATAAACGGGGGGAAATTTATGAACGGGGAATTTAAATATTTTAAAGAAGGAAAATTTGATGAACGGGGAAAAAATTTGAGAACAGGGGGTTTTTTAAATGAAAAGGGGGAATTTAAAAACCCAGAAAAAGGGCCATTAACAATTTTTGTGACCCAAGTGGACAGGAGTACTCCCCCGTGTAATTTTGAAAGGGCACCATCAGCCCCTTGGGCCCTTTGCTCAGGCCCTTTGGGGAGGCCACGTTATTTGTCAGTCCCCCAAGGGGCTACGGGATGAATAACCCTTTAATTTCCCCTCCTTTTTTTTATGTCCTGGAAAAAAATGCTGCAAAATCTGTTTGGTTCCAGGGGGGTGGAGACGGGGCGGGCAAATTCCCTCCAAAATTTTAGTCCCCGTGGGGCTGAAATAGTGGAGGAGGAGGGAAAACATTGGGCACAAAACATGTCTGGGGAAATGAGTGTTTTTTTTTTTTAAAGGGGACAGGGGAGGAGCAGGGGGCAACCCGTGGATTAGGAAGACAAAGGGAAAATTTCCCCCGACCACCCCTGGCAGTATACAGTTTGGGGAAAGGAGGAAAGGGGTAACCCCAGAGTCACTTTTTGGGAGTAGCCCCCGCATGCCGATTTTTTCTGCTAATGAAAAGCTGAATATCACCATCCCCGGGGGGGATGAATTCTGGGTCTCCACCCCCCCTTGGCCCCCGTTAACCCCGGGCCCCAAAAGGGGGCTTTTTTTCCCCCTGCCCGCGGAGGACAAATCAAGTACTATAGAGTCATTCCCTTTTTAGTCAGTATACCCCGCATACCCCGTCCATCACAGCAACCCCGAGTCGATTGTTTATGAGAACTTTTCCCTTCACCCCCTAGTTTTTTTAGGTTTTCCACCTAAGCAGCACCTGGAGCAAGGGCCCCCGAACCCTGGATTCTTTGGCTACCTGTCTCAGCTAATATTCTGATGCTGCCCCCCACCTGATGCCCACACTTCTCTGCCCGCTGCTTTCCTTTTAACCCCCCACATCCTTTTACCAGGGGCGGTATTGACACCCCCCCTCCCCCCTCTTCCCCTGGGGTATTTTTTTTAGCCTTTTGATTTTTCTGCCACCTTTACCACCTGGGGCTCCTCATGCTGCTGCTTTCATCTCCCCCCCGGGTATTCCCATGACTCTCCTTGGGGTTGATGTTGCTGTTACTGGGCCCACCCCAACCCTTTTTCACCTAGCGCCGCCACCTTTAAAATTATGAATTTTTCCGCTCTCCCCCCCCCAAAAGCTGCTGCTGTGCTGCCGCCACCAACCCCCAATGGGGTACTTGTGCCCGTCTGTGACCCAAACATGCTGCTGCCACCTCCCCAATTGTCCCGTTGGAAATCCTGTTTGGGCCCCTCATGCTGCTGCCAACTGATAAATCTCCTTCTTCAAAATTACTGATGACCAACCCCTTTCACTCTTTTGGGGGGGGTCTACATGTATCGCATTTAACCGAATCCCCCAAATTAAATGAAAAAATATTCTGGTTTTCCCCATAGCCTTTTTCCCAAGAGGAAATAGAGGGTTTTTTCTGGTTTTAGATGTATATAGGGTGAAGTACACAAAAAAACGGATTTGCACAGAATTTTTCCACAAAAAGTGAAAAAAATTTACTCTTTGGGGCCCCAGATTTTAAAATAACCCCCCCCGGTCGGATTTCAAAACGTGAAAGTGGGAGAAAAAAAACACACCCCCCCTGTATTTGACTCAAAAATTTCCCCCCCAAAACAAGAGGAGGGAAAATTTAACCCCTTTGGGATAAAAAAAACCCCACAGAATGAATGAGACGAAATTTTAGGCGTAATGAGGAAAAAATAAAAGCGCCCCCCTTTTTTTACTCCAAATTACCCCCCAATCAAGAGGTTAAAATTTTAACCCTTTTGGGTTTTAAAAAAATGTACAAAAAAAATAATTTAAATTAGGCTTAAAAATGGGAAAAAAAATAAAAAAGACAAACCCGTATTTTTAAATGCAAATTAAAAACCCCCAATTTAAAGGGGTTTAAAATTAAAACCTTGGGTATTAAATACCCTACAGGAAAAAACCCGAAAGTAATTTTAGGAAAATATGGGACAGAAGTCACCCCTGGGCTTTAGGAAAATACCCCACAAACTACAAGAAAATAATAATGCTGGTTAAATACATACATGCCAACTCTCCCGTTTTTGGTGGGGGGGTCCCGCTATTTGGGGTCCCCCCCCGCCCTCCCGGGGGAGTTGACATTCCTCCCGCCGCCTGCAGGCGGCGGGGGTCCTTTAAATTACCGCGGCGCAAGAGTAGCGCTGGCGCTCCTACAGGCGGGTGAGCGGCCGCAGCGTCCGCTCACCCCGCCCGCCGGTCTACACTGTGCGGGGAGGAGGCAGGAGGGATCGTTCCTCTCCTCCCTCCTCCCCCTGTATGTCCGGCGTCTGTGCGCGCCGTGCATACAGATCAGCGGCGCAGGGGAAGTGACGCGCGGCTGCTCTCACTTCCCCCTGCGCCGCTGAGGAGATCGGGCCGCGCTGCAGGAGCCTGGTAAGGTGAGTGGATTTTATTATTTTATTTTTATTAGCTTTAGGGGGCTCTACCTGGCTAACAGAGAGGGCAACTACCTGGCAACAATGGGGGCATCACCTGGCTAACAATGGGGGCATCTACCTGGCTAACAGAGAGGGCAACTACCTGGCAACAATGGGGGCATCACCTGGCAACAATGGGGGCACTACCTGGCAACAATGGGGGCACTACCTGGCAAACAATGGGGGCACTACCTGGCTAACAGATGGGGCACTACAAGGCAAACAATGGGGGCACTACCTGGCAACAGAGGGGGCACTACCTGGCAAACAATGGGGGCACTACCTGGCTAACAATGGGGCACTACCTGGCTAACAAAGGGGGGCACCTACCTGGCTAACAAAGGGGGGCACCTACCTGGCTACAAATTTGGCTCTACCTGGCTACAGAGGGGCACATTTGGGCTAAAGGGAGCATTACCGGCCTGAAAGGGGAATACCTGGTTTGGGGGGCACTACCGGGCTATAAGGGCACTCCCGGGCTTTTTTCCAAAGCCGTTATGCTTTTAGGTGGAGGGGTGGGCTTTTTAAAGGGGGCGTGACTACCGAAAAGAGGGGCGTGTCCAGAAAATTTTTGTCGCGGCGCGCATAGCGCGCCGCCCACTAAAATCTCCGTTTTTTATTTTAATTGCCAATAGGTTAAATGAAAGTGTGCAAAAACAAAACTTATGAGGTTTTTTCCCCCCCAGTCGCTGATAAAACGGGTTTTTTATAAAAGTTCAATAAGTGCAGCACAGCGCAAGAGGCTTGACGGACACCAGTGGAGGTGAGGATTAAAAATGGCGCCCAATTTATAGGGCTATGACGCACAAAAGCCCCAGTCGCTGGGGGTTCATGTCTGACATGTCATGAGGGTGTTCTTTCTTCCCCCCAAAATTCTTTTTGCTCCATGAAAAGCTGTGCTCGCGGCCATTTTACCAATAAAAAAGACGATTGGTTCCCACAAATCACCCTAAACTTCGGCTTCGTGCAGAACCGAAGTTTTCCTGAAAGTCAACCCCTTTTATGAATTTTTCAATCCAATTATATTCCCCACTAGCCCTATGAAATAGTGATTGCAATGAAAACTTCTCTAATGAGAGTTAAAAACTAGGTTTGAATTTTCGATGATGGGAACAACATTGTTAATTTTTCTAGAAAAAAAATATCTTTGCAGTATGTTTGGGGCTGTTTTTGTTTCCCCCCCCAATTTACATGCATTTTTTGGGGAATTTCCAAACTTGATTAGAAAAACATTTTCTCGCTATTTTTTGGAAATAGATTTTTCTGAAGGAATTCAATAGAATTTCAACTTTGTGAAACTTTGCGGAAAAATTGAAAAAATTTAAAAGGGGATGAAATCTGTGCATCACAGGTAGAGCAGCACCAGAACATTTTTTGCTGGTTTTTCACCGGGTTATTCCCAGTGTTGGGGGAAAACCCCTTTCAACACAGTAGAGAGGTCGGAGGTTCAGCCAGCAGGTGGGGGAACTCAGCGCAGGTGGAAGTCCAGTGCCAGAGCATCCGAGTAGAGACCATACCTCAAGGGGTTATTGTTTACTGTGATATAAATTGCTGGCCCCTAACTATTTTATTAGGGCCCCAAATTTTTTTTTTAAATTTTTATATTTTTAATTTTTGGGGTAACATAATTTTTTAAAAATGCCTGTATGCCAAAAATTTTATTAAAAACCTATTTATGTGTGTGTGTGTATATATAAATATAAAAGCAAACAAAGAGTCCAACTCACCCACTCGTCAATAGAAGGAAGCACACGGACCCGTGGTGAACCACCCACGTATATATGCATATAAAAGAAGAGAAAAGGGCCCGCTTCCCCCAAAAACAAAACTTTTTTTTATGCCCAAAAATTTAAAACCAAAAAATGGAGCAAAAAACAGGACAAAAACAGGAAAAAAACCCCCCTTACGCTTTTTAGGCTGTGCAACGCCTTCGTCCCTAGGTACAAAATTTTTTTTAAAGAACACACAGGGATTTATAATTACTTTAAAATGAGCAATCAAGATGTCCCTGAGGGGAAAAGTATACAAAAAAGTATGCAAAGGGAAAAAAAAAAAAAAGTTTACAACATATAATTTCCCAAATTTTCAGATAAAAAAAAAATAATAATGATAAATTTTAAAACAGTAGTTTTTTTAAACCTTGTGGAAATCCTTTGCAAACAAAAAAATCAGAATGCCTCCCGATTCAGTACTTCCCTCAATCACCGCCACAGGAGGAAAAACCCCCTTTCCAATTCTTAAAACTTTAAAGCTGGAAATCCCCACATGTACCGGGGGCGAAATAAGGTGCTCCGATACTTTCCGGAGCTGCATGCGGTATACCGATCGTTTTACCAATACTTCTTAAGCTTTGTGAAGTAATCCAATATACTGTAAAATAGGGTTGCATATTTTTGTATACGTTTTTCCCATACATCATTGATTGCCACCTGTTTTTAGAAATTTAAAAATACCTGTGTTTCCTTTAGAGAAATGTCCCAAAGACAAAGGGATGTTGCACACCTAAAACGCGTAAAAACGGGTTTTCCTGTTTTTGTCCTGCGTGATGACCTCACTCCCTGCTATCAGATAGAACAAACAACAGGGGAGAAGGAGTACACCAATTGGCTCTTTTTTCACCACCAGTCAGAGGAAGACCACTGGGGGCAAAGAGAAGAGAATAGAGGTAAACAGAAGACCCAGTGCCGAAACAGAGGAACAGAGGAAGGGGAGTATAGTCTTTCTTTATTAGGCTGCAGTAGCGTATTCTTTAAATTTGGTATGAACTGGACAATAACCCCCTAAAATTCAAGAGTGGCTCCAGTCGTTTTGTTGCTACCCATTCAAAGTCTTACAAGCCCATTCTGCAAACACCCCAGTACAGCAAACACATTTTATAAAAAGATGGCCAGAAACTACAAGGCCTACCACGTTATCTCAGTGACTTTAACGGTTGTGGACAACCGTTAATTGCATCAAGAGCCACATCACGTCCAACTCTCAAAAAAATTCTATCACTCCAAAGATCTTCTATCTGTCTGATTTCTTCATGGCAATCTTCTTCAATTTAAAAAACTTTTGCTTCAAATTTAAACTACAGAAAAAAACCCTCCTTTGAAAAAAGGGCAAGAAAAAAAATTAATTTTAGTTTTCTGGAAAAATTACACGGGCTATAGTGTTTTTTTTTAAAAATTTATAACACCATGGGTTTTTTAAATGGCCCAATTGGATTTTTTCCCAAACCCACCTGCTGTTGTTTTTCCTTTCCAATAAAGTGAAACCGTTTTTTTCCCCAAAATAAGACCCCCCCCAAAAAGACTTTGCAAGATTTTGTTAAATTCCCTAATAAAAGCACCCCCCGAAAATAAGACTAGGGGAAAATCATGGCGAAGCCCCCCATACACGGGGAAATACCAAAGGGTGGGCGAAAAGGGTGGGTGGGGGGGGACGGGGGTTTTCCCCAAAGCCCCTTTCCCCCCGAAAACGCCCTTTGGGCCCATATTTTTTTGTAGCAAAAGGGTTGAAGGACCGGCGGGGAGTCATTTTTATTTGTGATTTTCACCACGGGTCTCAAACCCACCCCCGGGACAGGAAACCCAAAAAAGGGAACAAGAAGGGTGGGGGATGGGGGGAAAAAAGAGCAATGATAGGGGTAAAAATTTGATTTGTTACTTATTCAACAGATTGATATGCTTTCCGGCCCAACAAAACACTACTTTTTTTCCGCTAATTTTTTGGGGGCGAAAAAAAAAATTTTCAAAACTTTTTTCAAATATTTGAAAATTGTGCCAGGGCGCCTTTTTGGGGCGACCAAAAACTTTTTGTACAAACACTTAGGGGAAATCATGGGGCGGCAATTTTTTGCGGCTAAACGATTTTTTATTCAGCATTTGGAATGCATCAATTTTTTTAATCTATTTTAATCCAATTTTATGGGACAGAAATGCCCAAAAAAAAACGAAAATTTCGCCTTTTTGGAAATTTTTTTTTCTTCTAGTGTTCAGCGTACGGTATAAAAGAGTTATAATTTTTTAAAAGATCGGACTTTTTTGGACGCGGCCAAAAAAAAGGGGAACTTTTTTTATTTTAAATTTTTTTTTTTTTTTAAAAAGGCCCAAAGGGGGGGTGAATTTTAACTTTTTAAAAACTTTTTTTTTTTTTCTTTAACATTGAGTCCTCCTAGGGCGCTTCCCCCTATTGGCGCGATCGTTAATACGGCCCAATGCAATTTCATAAAAAATGATTTGGGGTACCATGATGGCGTTTTCCCCCCCTTCCCGCCTGGGGGGGGAAGTGGGGCAAACAAGAAAATGGGAGCGATGGAGGCCTTTAGGGAAGGGTCCCCGGTGCCGTTTTTCCCGGGTTTGGAAACCCGCTCCGATCAGATGAAAAACAGTGCGGACACCGTTTTTCATTCAAGTAATGCCGCGCCATCTTTGGCCCCAGACCTAAAGGGTTCAATTAGCCACAACACCCGCCCCTGCGTTGTGGGATTCGGCTACAATCCCGCTGCACAACTCCTTAACACCACCAGGATGTACCCATGCGTTCAGGTGGGGGGTTTAAAGGGGTTTAAAAGGTTTAAAAAATGGTCAGTATCCCAAAAATTTTTTTTGCTCGGGAAAAGGGTCCTGTTTAGTTTTTAAACTGGGGTTTTAACTAACAAATTTGGACCGGGGGGTTTCCCCCACCTGAATTTTTTGTCTCTAGCCCAAACCCTAAAACCATTTCTAACCTTAACCCTAAAGTAAGGGTTTTTACTGATATAAGGTACCATTCCTTTATGCCTCCGGTGCGGCCTCGCTCTCCAAGGGGGGCCTAACTTCGATATGTTTTCCGATATGCCTTTCTTTCCCAACTACACCTTTTTTTGCTCTAAAAAAAAATTGACCCAAATAGAAGTGACGCTATTTTCCCAAGCCACAAGGGGATGTCGGGCAGTCCAAATTTTGGCTACACCCAAACAAAGAAAACCTTAACCCTAAACCTAGTTTTAGGGTAAGGGTCTACAAAAAAAAATAGTTTTTTGGACTTCAAACGAGTTTTGAACAGAACAAAGCCATATTTAAGCAACATTTTTCTATGACTACTGACACATAGGGAGACATGTATGAAGGAATGGCAATACACTACGTGGAAATCCCTAAAGAAGCATTTATGCTATCTATCATACATGAAAAAACTTTGAGCCCTTCTCGGTTCACATTTTGTAAAAAAATGTTAAGCTTGCCCACGACTTCAACGTGATCTCAAAATTGGGCAGTCCTAACACTATCCTTACCTCTCAATAGAGCCAATTCACGGCCTCTCACTGGGTCAACCGACCTCCATTATTACCTCTCAATTGGCTCTATTGAGAGGTAAGGATAGTGTAGGACTGCCCGATTTTGAGATCACGTTGAAAGTCGTGGGCAGCTTAAACATTTTTTGATCAAATATGTGAACCGAGAGCCCTCAAAGTTTTTCATGTATGAAGGAAGGCGCGTCAAAGTGAATAGTCGAGTCTCGTTTTCAGTGTATAATGCGCCTGATGTATGAAAGCCGTTTTTGTGCGATTATAAATGGAGCCTACAGTTCATCGTGCCTCCCCTGTGTGTTTGGCGCATTATGGAACTTAGGCGCATAAGTAATGCATCAAACATGTATAAAGGCTATAGAATAGCATGTCAGTGAATAGAAACAATGGTACTGATCTTGCTTGGTGAACCACAGGTCCCAGCCAGACCTGTGGTGTGCTGGCCCATGCCGTATGTAGAAATTTTACATTTTAAATTTCAAATTTAATGTAGTAAAAATTTAAAATTGTAATATCTGAACAACAACATCAGTGGGTTATTTAATGTAAAATTAGTTTTTAGATTCTATCAATTTTAAATACATTTTATAGGAGATATTTTTATATTTTTGGAATATTATATATTTTATATTAATTTTATATGATAATAATTTTTAATAAATTTAAATCATTTAATTTTATACAGTTTGATAATTATCATAAATTACCTTTTTTTAATGTACTGCTGTAAGTTGAGAAATATTGGACATTTTTTTCCCTAACACAAATCTAGCTCAACTTCGACTCCTCAGTCTCAGGCAAGCACATTGAATAGGTCTGCCTGTCGGGGCAGTAATGCGCTAGTTTTGCCGAACCACATTCATATATGTGTCTAATATTACGAGTGTGGTGCGACGCCCCCAGAACACCCCATCATGTTAGGCACATTAGAAAGTGTTGAGTTTTACGAACAATGCACCTAACACATTCATTAGGCGCATTAGGCATTGTAGCCGCTCACTTAGGTGCATTTTACGGCAGAAAGGGTTGAAAAACCCGATCATATATGTCTACCATACATTTTTTGTGCGATTTCCGTCGAATTTCAACGGTGCAACTCAAATCAAATTACTTGGAAACAGCATGAATTTGCTGTCATTTTCCATTGTATTTCCTCTAATAATTGTCTGCCACAGTCACGTCATCCTACTCCTGTCTGAGCAAAAGACGCAGATGGCAAAACTTGGGAATAGTTAGGGTGCTTTCACACAGTGCGTTTTTGGTGCGTTTTTGATGCGGTGTTTTGGATGCGGTTTTTGTGCAATAATGTATATTATTATTATTATTATTATTATTATTATTATTATTTATTTTAAAGCGCCATTGATTCCAGGGCGCTGTACATTCGAGGGGTTACATACATTAAACATAAGTCAAACGAGTACAGTGAAAAGGGGATAATGACAATTGGCACGACAGAGGAGAGAGGACCCTACTCGCGAGGGGAAAGAGACAGGGGGTGAGGACAGACATGTTTTTTGGAGGAAGTAGTGACAACAAGGTTAGTGTAGGTTATAGGCAAGCCTGAAGAAATGGGTTTTCAGGTTGCTTTGAAGCTGGTGAAAGTGGAGAGATCTGAAGTGTTGGGGCAGGAGTTCCCAGATGTGGGTGAAGCAGGGGAAAGAAGTTTTGGGATACGGTTGTGTGAGAATCTGATAAGGGAGAGCAGAGGAAAAGGGCCCCTGAGAGGAGCGAGAGTGCTTTGAGGGAGAATTTGGAATTAGGGCAGAGATGTATGGAGGGAGAGGTCATGGAAGCCTTGTAGGTCATGGTTAGTAGCTTGAAATGAATTCGCTGGGTAAGGGGAACCCAGTAAAGGGATTGCAGAGGGAAGCAGAGGATAGCAGAGAGAGGGGGATAAGACGGGCAGCAGAGTTAAGGGATGGACTGGGGGAGCGAGGGTGCTAGCTGGAGGCCACTGAAAGGATGTTGCAGTAGTCTAGGTGGGAGATGACAAGGCATGGACCAGCTTTTTTTTTGTAGTGTCATAGTTGAGGAATGAGGGGATGCAGAGATATTTTTCAGGTGGGGGCGGCAGCAGAGGTGAGGGTTTGGATGTGTGGTTTGAAAGATAGAGCAGAGTCTAGGATTACCCCAAGGCAGCGGGGCTTGGGGGACCGTGAGAGTGTAGAGCCGTTGACTGTAATAGAGAAAATCAGGGGCAGGGTAGAGTTGGATGGTGGAAAGATGATGAGTTCTGTTTTCTCCACATTTAGTTTTAGGAGAAGTGATGAGAAAAGGGGGAAATGGACGACAGATAGGTCAGGGAAATCCGGGGAGAGTAGAGAAGTGACATCTGGCCGGGAAAGATGTAAGTTGGGTTTCATCAGCATACGGGTGTAATGAAAGCCATGTGAGGCTATGAGCTGATCGAGGCCAAGGTGTAGATAGAGAGAGTAGTGGCCCAGGACTGCCCCTTGGGGACACCGAAAAGAGAGAGCGGCCGGGGAAGAGGTGGAGCGGAATGAGAGACGCTGAAAGTCTGATCAGTGAGGTACGAGGAGTTTCCAGGAAAGAGCCAAGCTGTGATGCGAGGAGGAGAAGGATTTGTTAGCAGGAGGGAATGGTCGACAGTATCAAAGGCAGGGGACAGGTCCTAAAAGAGGAGCACAGAGTTGTGGCATGAGGCTTTAGCAGTTACTAGGTCATTAGTGACTTTGTTAGGGCGGTTTCGGTAGAGTGGTGGGGTCAAAAACCAGATTGTAGTGGGTCAAGAAAAGTTGGAGAGAGGTGGAGGACACTGAAGATAGACATGCTGCTCGAGAGTTTGGAAGCAAAAGGGAGCAGTGGGGATGGGCATAGTTGGACAGAGAAGAGGGTCAAAGGGTTGTTTTTTTAGGATTGGAGTGGGTAGTAGCATGTTTAAAGACGGAAGGAAGATGCCAGAGTTATTGATAGGTTGAAGAGATGGGTTAGGGCTGGGGATGATAGAAGCACTGAGGTCTGGGAAGAGGTGGATGGCAATGGTCAAGACTACAGGGATGGGGTTGGATTTGGGACAGTAAGGGGGAGAGCTTTTCATGAGTGACCGTGGGGGAAACAAGTTAAGGGGAAGAGCAGTTTGCAAGGATAGAGGAGGTGGGGGGGGAGTGCGGGCTGAAGCTTTTCTCTGATGAGGTTGATCTTTGGAGGAAGTGAAATGGCAAAGTCATCTGCTGAAAGGAGGGATGGGGAGGAGGTGTTGGTGGATGGAGAAGAGAGTTGAAAGGGTTTTTTAAAAATTGTCTGGAGTTGTAGGACAGTGAGGATATGAGAGGGGGTGAAATAGTTCTGTTTGGCTTAGGGGATTGCGGAGTTTTATGTCTTCAGTGTGTGTTTGTATAAGGCAAATTTATCAATGGAGTGAGTTTTTTTCCAGCGGCGTTCGGCAGCTCTGGAAGCACGCCTCAGCTGTTTGGTAGATCTGTGTGCCAGGGTTGTCTGTTGATTTTGCGGGGTTTTGTTGTGTGGAGAGGACGACTGAGTCAAGGGCGGTGATGATTTTATGGTTGTAGAAAGTGGTGGCTGCGTCTGGTCATTGAATGAGGAGATAATGGAAAGAGGTGCAAGAGAGTCAGAGAGAGTGTGAGGTTTGAGGTTTTGTAGATTCCTGCGGGTTCGTACTGGATATGAGACAGGAGGACAGGTGGGGAGGGGATATGGTTTAAGTTTAAACAGGTGTGGTCAATAATAGGGTGTGGAGAGTTAGAGATGTTTAGATAGGGGACAGAGGCGGGGGAAGATGAGGTCCAGTTGTTGTCCATTTTTGTGAGTGGCTCCTGAGGTCCACTGGGAGAGGTTAAAGGAGGAGCAGAGTGAAAGGAGTTTGTTATCATTATCATTAATATATCAATATCATTGATATCAGTTATCAATATCATTAATTGCTGTGCCTTCCTGCACAAAAAACGCATCAAAAACGCACCAAAAATGCACCGTGTGAAAGCACCCTAACTTCGGATAGAAGTCTGTGACTGAAATGGTTAATACATCTTTTTGTTGTGTTCATGAAGAAACCAAATGACTTAGCATGCAGGCAGTGTGTGCTGTATAGTACAACCCTATAGGCTTGAAGCAAGAGGCTCAGCAGCGGTGATGGAATTGCATTGACATAGGGGGTTTAATAGGGTGTGTGAGTCATTGTGACACCTTTAGCTCATGGTACAATATGTCAGCGTAGACATCTCCACGCACTCGTCCTCTTTTTATATCTACAGCGGCATTGTGAGTCATGCTGGCTTTTCATGTGTGACCCCACTCTTACGCTTAGATTCATGAAAAGACTATGACCTAGAGAGCAACAGTAAAGGAACAGTGCACAATCATTCCAGTATACATGACCTTATTGATGTGGAGGGGGTTATTGAAATGATTTCTTCACGAAAAGTTATACAACTTTGTAACCGACTTTTCACCTTTTTTTGGATTCCTACTCGTTGTCTGTGAATACAAATAATCTTGTTACATCCAAAAGCTAAGGCTGCGTTCACATGTTCAGATTTTTAGATTTTGAAACCATAACCACTAATGGATCATAACTGGAGAACACATAGGGCCACATGTATGAAACGGTTTTGGTCTAAAACTCACCTTTTTCCCCATAGGTTTCTAATAAAACCTATGGAGAAAAAAGTGAGTTTTAGACATACAAAGCCAATCCCCCCGCTTTTGGGGGGGGGGGTCCCGCTAATGTGGGGTCCCTCCCTCCCCTCCCCCTGGCAGAGTTGGCATTCCTCCCGCCTTAAATTAACGCGGCGCCACAGTAGCGCTGGGGCGCTACTCCCCTTTCGCCGCCGGGGCCCCCCTCGCCTAAAAGGGCCCCGGGT